>VXBU01013855.1:1394725-1479217 GCA_013400315.1 Bombycilla garrulus | reverse complement strand
TTTTTTTTTTTTTTTTTTGGTTGGTTGGTTTGAGGTTTTTGTTTGTTTGGGATTTTTAGCTTTAGTTTCATATGTTCTTGGAGAAGTCTCATAAAATTTAGTTTAAGAATAGAATTATAAAAGTATTGCCATCTCATTTCATTTTCACTCTCTACCCGGTTCTGCTGTGGCCCATAACAAGTTCAGGGTTTTACTACAGGATTCCAGATTGCAGGTTGACTTGCCCAAAATCATAGAGCTAGCCAGCTCTAAAAATGTGAAGTGATTTGTTTAGTAGCGTCTCTGCTTTATTGTTATAATATATAGATTTATCTAGATTGCAATTTAGTAGGCTTTGACGAATAGCAATGGAATGTGGCTTGAAAATCTACAAATTAGTACCCATTTATCTAATTTTTTTTTTTACTGGAAGAAAATATAGCACATCAACATGATACTGAGCCTACACTAATTAGTGCTGTTGAGAGATATGGTTATTAGCTCAGCCACAAAATAGAATTAACACTGCTATATACCTTTTAGCATCTGAGCGTACATCTCCACATGACATTGTGCAAACCTGCCAGTTTATCAATTTTCTAGGAACTCCATTGTCCTTCAGGCATGGCCAGAGTATATGTCAGGGACAACTTATGATTTACACTTCTAAAAATCTACTCAAAGATTTGAACACAACTGAAACTGAAGACAGAACAAATTCAAGAGCAAAGAAACCTATGCTATGGACAGATCATGCACACGGAATTCATACAGTACTTATACAAATAAGTGAAAGGAATGAAATGAACAATATATAACTATCATACTCTGCACACATTTCTAAGATGTTTTCAATGAGAAAAATCCTGTCTGTGCAAAATTGGTCTTGCCTCAGGGAAAAAGACTAATATATTTCTGGGTGAAATGAAAAATTCTCCCTTTGTCTATTTCACAAGAAATTATTAATTTAGAAAAATAAGTTAGTCATCTTATACTTACCTCAAGCACTGAATGTACTCAGAACAATTCAACTTTTTGTTCAATAAACTGAAAGCTCTCAAATTTTTGGCATAAACATGCCTTACCTACACTGTAGAAAGAAGAGAATGCAAATAGTTGATGTACAGTTTTAAGTCCACTGTTTGCAAATATACTGAGACAGATTAAACGTTTGAAAATTGATTCCATGATGTAAGTAGGAAAAAGGGAATAAAATGTGATTTGTTTTTTTTCCTAAAAATCTTACTAACTCTGGTGTGGCTCTAGTGCATCAAAGGACAAGAATGTGATGAAAAAAATATTTTGAATATACATTTAAGCATAAAAGACAGGAATTTGGAGCCTTTTTGAAGTCATACATGGGCAAATCCTCAGCAAGGACTACATGGTCATATGCATAAAAATAGCTTACAACAAACACAACAAGTTTGTCTTGGAAAAGTTGGGTCTTGGGGGTTTTGTTTCTGAATAAAAGTTTTACCATAGGCAAACAACACAAAATGTAAGGCATTCTCCACAAAGGAAATGCTTAGTTTTGCTTTGGCTTTGTTTTGCTATATTTTCAAGAAAAAATATAAAGAAAGAAAATATTCAACTTAGGGGCAATGTGAAGAATTTTTGTTTTACTAAATTAGGAAAGACTGAATGCCACCTGTGTGATTTTGTAATTATACCTGAACAGCAGGAAAATCTGCTACTACTCGTTGAGCCTTGCTGCTGAGGGAAGTTGAACAGATAATTCATTCCATGGTTAAGGAAAGTCATTTCAAATCTGTGTGCCACATGTAAAATTAGTTCTGACCTTGTCAGCCTCAAGCATGTCCTTCAGATATGGATCATTAAATTCAATCCTTAACACTCCAGGGAAAAAAGCTAAAAAAATTAGGGGTTCCTTATATTTCATTCTATGATCGCTTACTAAAACGGTATATTGGCTTTGATTTTCCAGATGGAACCATCATTTATATCCTTGATGTATGAAAGCTGTGACTGGTATCTTTCTGAAGAAGATAACTTTCTCAAAACAAAGGATGACCAGTTAGTCTGGGCCATGCTGAACCTTTATTCTCATGGCAGCTCATGCAACGAGACAAACTTACAAAAGACTGGTACCAGGCTATAAGTCAGTCCCAGAAGATTCCCTCCTGTGCACCTAGATTTTTCATTTCATGTGTCAAGAAGTGAGTGCTTCCCAACTCTACTGTATCTTTCTCTTTAATATATTGGGACCAGTTATTCACAGAGATGAGTGGGCCTGTACAGGCTGCTGAATTTACACCTAATTATTCATGGTGTTCATAGTTCATTCTTCTTCTCTGGGGTGATTCCAAATAGCAATGTTCAAGACTGTAAAAGAGCTTTCCAACACTCAGCAGTTATGACCAACCCACGATATTTGGGGTTCTGCAAAAGGATCGGTCTATGTTTACACATAGGGTTGGTAGGGCACCTCCCCTCTATTTTAGTAATGAAAACTTAACTACTGGTTGAAGTCAGCTGTGCAGGCCCTGACTCCTGATGAAAAACAAGTATTTTCAAAAGAGGAGTCCTCCAAGAGACAGGCTCTTACTATCTTGAGATAGGCACCTATAATGCTCAGGATAAACAACTGTCTGAAGCAGCCAGTCTATCCTCAGAACTGTAAAGAGAAGTTAGAAGTTAGATTTGAGCAAGGTATCAAATCTAAATTTATGTGTCTTTTACGATGAGGATTTAAGGAGATACACTGACCCAAAGTGATGCAAACAGCAAATGCGTCCAGCGTAACTCAAAATACAGTATTGTCCAAATAATTGGTGAAAAATTGCTCTTATTAGTCTCAGTGATTAATGATAGAAAAAGGTCCAACAGAAGTGTGTAGAAAAGAAGCAAATCCATCTCTCTTCTGCTCTCTGTTCACAGTCCTGGTACAATTCCTCCAGCTGCACATTTCACTAGGCCAATGTATTTCAGTTTCACCATGCTGAGCCAAGATATTTTTACATTTTTTTCTGAGAAAATACTGAAACATTGGCAGTTGACCTCTTTGGCATGTCTTCCTATGTAAACACTTTATAGTCTGCTATAGGCACCTAAATCCATTTGCTCCAATACTATAATAATATTTCTCATGATCTCTCATTCACATATACACACACAAAGAGGGTGGGAAAAGAATTTAAAATTCCAGCCTGGCATTTTCATTAATAACTAGATAATTCCACTACAGTATTACTCTCTTACCATTCTCTTACTCCTCCAAGTTCAGAGGAGCAATTTTAATATGCTTGGGGACCAATTATAGACAACCACTGATGACAGAGAATTGCTAAGGATCATTACAAAGTCACAGCTCCCTCTATATCCTAAGAATGGGCGATTTTGTGACATCATTAGTAATTTTGAAGGTCTGAGCTAGGAATCTCAGTAGTAAATTGCATATTTCTTTGGCTTACACAGCCAATTTCAGCATACGTGTATTTGGAGCAGAGAGAAAATGAGGTCAGTCTCTTTTCTGAAGGAGGCAGGAGGGTCATGTTGGCTTCTTCATGTTGATTTTTCTGTGTCAAACTAACTAGATGCTACTCTACAATGTGAAATGTTCACCTTTTTTTTTCAATTCATATCTGGAAGTTTTAATTTTTTTTCACTAATAAGGGAACAGAATTTCTATTCATTTTTTTGTAAAAGGTAGATTCTACAGCATTTAAAAAATCCATCAGTTCAAATGAAGAAATGTTACTGAAGTTGAGAATATTAAATAGTCTTAGTTGATAATTATTACCACAGACAACTGAAAAAACAGTTAGGTAACATTCAAAAAATGAGAGGGTCAATTTCAACAAGTACTACATGCAATTTAAAATTTGAAAAATACTGCATTTGGCTCTGTGTCAGTGGGGCTGGAAGAATAATTTTATCATAAGTTTCTACCCTCTTGATGAGAGCACTTTGATTTATTTTATCATAAATCAAAACTCCTGCTGTGCTATGAATGAAAGACTTGTAAGGTTTTGGCCTTTAAAAGTGGTTAGAATTGCAAAGGAAAGAACATGAGAGTTTGCATTAAGGGAGGTAGAGAACCATACTGGCCAATAAACACATAGAGCAAAACTAGAGGGCACAACCAAGTAAAATTGCATTCATTTATGCCAGCATTTCATCTTATCCTTCAATATGAAGCTGAAGGGAAAAGCCTGGCTCACCGACTGCGGTCATATAATATCAGATAATGGTATCAGATAGTCTGATGTACTGATAAATATGTATTTATCAAGACATCTCCAACACACGGATGTGTAGAAGTGTTGACCATGAAAGTGTAAAGCCTTTGATCCATAAACTTCTCATGGGAATTTAGTATACCTGAGAAGGCATCCAACAATATTTAAACATGTATGAATATTTTATTACAAGGTATAAGTAGGATAATATGACAAGGATAAGAACAATGCCTTTAAAATTAACACTCTTTTGGCTGTATGTTAAAAGGGAAGCATCAATATTTTCAACAGCACATTGGTTAAACTTTAGTCTCATTTATGACTTTATAGCCCTAAATTATTGTCATCTGTTTAATAATTTTATCTTATTCCTTGGTCCTTAGATTCTGGTTGGCCTGAATATAGAACAGGAGATTGAAATCCTCTACAATGCAGAGGGAATATCAGACAGAGATTAGGTCATTTTCATCACAGGGAACTTGTAATTTAGCCAAGAATTACTATGGCTGATCATCCCCTCATGTCTTCCAGGTTTGAAACAGCTTCAAGTGGGGACGTAACCTTCTCACTCTGCCCATCCACTTGGATTTTCAAAACATTTTAAGGAAAACACTTTTTTTTCCATGCTAGAAGTACAATCAGATATTTTTTTTATCCCACTACCAATGCATACAGTTTTTAATGAAAAGTAAAGTANTTGCTTTGGTTCTTTATTTTTTTTTGGTTGGTTGGTTATTTTTGTTCCAGCAGCCTTGTTCAATTAATACGGAAAGTGTCAGAGTTTAGAGATAGCTGGCAATTTTCAGATTAAAATGTTGACTTGAACAAAAACCAGCAAAAAACTACATATATTCTTAGGATTTCATGATGGACTTTTCCCTTGCAATGAGATATAGAGGCCACTGTTGGAGAACATAGTAAAAGGAATTATGAAAAACTGTGTACAATAAAGAGGAATTTAAACAAGAAAAGATGCAGAGAAAGGTGGAGATCTGGGAGGAGAAAAAAATCAGGAAGGTAGATCTTATAATGTGAACAGAGACTAAAATGAGCAATGTTGTCTAATCTAGAAAAATAAAAACTGAGAGGGGAGTGTGTTTTCTCTTCATATATAAATAAAGGATAAAATAGAGAAGCAACAAAAGAAAAGCCCAACACAGTGAGGCAGTAAATATGATCACAGATAGAATCATTTTGGAATTAAAAATAGATCTATAACTATATCTAAGCCAAAGAATCTCTCAGCTTTAACCAAAAGTTCAAGATCAGCTTTGGGTCATATAGGTCCTGGAGAAATTTTGAGAGTGAGCTTGACTAAGTGTAATCAAAATGTGTTCCTAAATAGATTTAATTTTCAAGATGGCATTGCTGCTTGAGCTTGAATTTGATGATGTACATTGGTTGCATCTAGCATAAATTAATTTAGTTTTTTGTTTAGGATGAGTTAATTACTGAGATTAGTCTCCATGACCTAGTAAGTTCCTTCCTGACAATGGTGCTATTAAAACCTTTTAATTTCTACTTAATTTTCATTGGGATAGTCTTTCCCCCCACAAATGGAGCTGACAATAACCATCCAGACAGCTTTTCTTAAAATTTGTGAGAATGCTGCCTCAAGATCTTACTTTCATGTCACTCTCTAACATTTTAGGTTTGTGTCTTAACTACCTCACTATACCCTTTGTATTCACTTATTGTCAGTGATGAAGTCCACACCAAATCACAAGCATGGTGTGCTGTGCCTGTGAAGCTAGTCCAGAGTGAATTGTCCAGAGTAAAAGATCTAACAGAGCATCTCTTGATTCCCTCTCCGCTGATGTTTTGATCATGACCCAGGTGTCATTTCAACCTACTCTACCTGTAGGTAGAGCACTTCAAAATCAGAAGATTTCACAGGATTGAAACATGACCCCAAGAGATCCTGATTTTGCCAACAAACCTACTACATGAGGTGACATCATTTACTATCATATTACAGCCATGCTTTGGCAAATGACTATTGTAGTCATTCAGACAGTGATAAGGAGATATGGATTCAAACTTACAATGCAATCTGTAGTAAAAGTTAAGTGAACCACTTTCAAGCTCAGCTAGCATAAATAAAATGTTTCAACTTGTATAGTCTATTTTTCTCATCTTCAATTACATTTCAAAGGGCTTCCGAAGACAACTCATTTATCATTTTATCTCTAAAATTTAAATTTTGTTATAGATACATCCTTCCCCAAATGCTTCAAAACAATTATCTCAATTAGATGGTTCCAGTAGAATGTTTTTCTCTCAGTATTTTTTTCCCATTATCACTCTGATTCAGTTATTGAGATTCTGCTTGTGATGCATGACAAGGGCAATTATGAAGGGTCCAGAGACAAATATATCCTCTAAATGTACTTTTCAGGATCTGCATTTGTCATTCTGGTGGAGAATTTCAGAACAGAATTTAGAACCCATTAAAGTTTCCCTCGAGACACTGAAGCGTTACAACAGGAAATTCTGTGTTTCAATCAAGGAGCTTATGAAATCAGACAATGGGAATTTGAAACTCCAAGAATTATTCTAAATAGCACATCCACTCTCCAAAACCTAGGCAAATCTCTGTTGCAGGTTTTATTAAAAATTATTTACAAAATTAATTTTTACTCAAAATTAATTTCTGAGTTTAATAATCTGAAAGCATTCCTCGAAGGAGGTACTAGGGCCTCATTCTTTTTAATAAAAGATGCTAAGGAGGACAATGATCATTGTAGAACTGAATTGATGAGGTCTTTCACTCAAACAGTGAGCTTTAGTCTCTTTCTCTGTTTCAGGCATATCAGTCCATGTTTCTTCTTTTCCAGGTGACTTAGCAATGCAGTACCCATAGCTCTGAAACATTTCAGGAATGCTAGATTTCTAATGCCTCCTCTTAAACATTAACTTTTCTCACTTAGTAGAATTTTTTTTCACAAAGGATATAGAGAAGGCACTAGCCTATCTTTTACTAGGTTAGTGAACAAACCACAAGTGTCTTCTACCATACGCTACACGTTAGGCCAAAGAAAAGGAGAAAAACTAAAAACCAGAAACCTTCTGGCACAGATATGCCTTATCTACACACCAGACATTATACTAAGCACTTGACTCAGGCACACTTCAGTTCTCAGTGCCATTTGAATCATTCTCATGTATTTTAGACTTTGAAATGAAGCTCACATGCATGGTGCAGTGTGGGTGGGAAACCTGGGCCTTCCACAGAGTAGCTGGAGGCCAGGCCAGATATCATAGGATTGTTCAAATGGCACTGGAAGTGCATGTGAGGGCAGCTGAATCAAGATCTGAGTCTCATTTTGGGAAATTTCTTCACCTTCAGTATGCTACAATCCAAGATAATGGTGGACACCCTGTCGCTGCTTCCTGCCCTGAGGTGGGGAACTTAATACGTGCACCATCTCTTCATCTGAGATGGGTGATGAATAGGTTAGGGACAGATGGAAGAACTGGGAAATGAGACAGTGTGATGGGTGGGCTTGAAGATCTTATAGAGGGGAAGAATGTTCAGAGAAAGAAAGCAGAAAGAAAGCAGAGTCCACTGTTGCTCACAACAGCAAAATATACAGAGAAGAATTTTCTCTTCAGGGAGGCCAAAATCACCACAAAAATTCGTAAGGACAGGCAGCAGCAGATCGGATGTTGATAGCAGCAGCACAGCTGCTCACATTCACATGTGTCTGACAATATAGCCCTGGAAGGTACAAGTGAAGCAGCTGCAGTGTTTAGACACTCACTGTTCCTTTCTCTTTCTCTGTAATCTCATTATGCAGTTCTCAGAATGATCTTTTTATCCAGTTTGGGATGTTCAGTGTTTATATTCACATCACTATAGACACTTCTGCTTTTTCTAGAGACAGTAGGAATATTATTTAAGGCTCTAGAAGCAGTTTTAGGAGGAATTTTTTGAGTTTATCCACAGGAGAAACATACAGTGTATAATCCACTCTTGGGATAAGAGATCCAGAAAAAAAGATGAAAAAGAGTGTCTGAAAAACACATTGCTGTCAGTCAATATGCAATCCATTTTGCAAAGCACAAATCTCTAGATGTCTTGTCTTCAAAAAAAAAAAAATCGGTGCATTTCCTTTTTATTTTTTTAATTTTTTTTTGTAAATTACTTTAATTGAATAATACATACAATTGTTGAATTTTTTTGTTCTTAATTCACTAGGAAAAACTGACAAACATTACTCACCAATGAAGAATGGAACTAAAAAAGTAAATCTCGTGGATGCTTGGCAATTCAGAACTCAGTGGAGGATTCATGCATTGCTAGTAGAAGCAGACCTTAGAGGAGGTAGCACTGTCACATTAACAACATTCCAACTGTCTTTAAAAGTGAAGAAGTCAGAAGCACAAGCATTACCAACATGCCAGGGTTAACAGGACTTAGACAACAACATTTTGCTCTCTCTTCTACATTTAAATTCTGTGACACAAATTCATTGTCCTTTAAGGCTCTAAACAGCTCTGTCTACTTATTGTTTTCAGCTCTTCTTTTTTTTTTTTTCCAAGGCTGTAAATTCTCTTCTCTCCCAACCCAGAAGAACTCTTCGGTTAAATAATTTGCTCTTTCTTTCTCCTTCTTTTGTCTTTTCATAGTCTTACTTTCAGTCTGCCTGCACTATTTACAAGTTTCTTCATCTTCTATATTTCAAACATTGCACGCTCAGCTGCCTCCATTGTACACACATTCAGGGCACAGAATATTTTCACTGCAATAGGCCAGCAGGTACAACTGACTGTCCAGTACCTGTGGGCAGTGCATCCATTTTGCAGAAAAATACCCTGCTATGGTTACATTGTACATGAACAAAGATTCATTGCTTCCAAGGCTGGCCCAGTACATGTTTGCCTGGGGTTGGACACTGAGCTCAAAAGTCCTGCCAGACTTCAGCTGGCTCCCCAGAGAGTCATTCCAGCTTTCTGTAGCAATAACTCTCAAACACACATTATACTACCTATGTCATCCAGGATCTCTCATGCCCTCACACTGGAAAATGAGTAGGATAGTGTCGGGTTCTGATGCTCTATCCATATCTAGCCATATCTTATTTAGAAAGACAGGCATAACATGTGGGGTGCATTTTTCCTAGATTTGCACTGAGATGGAAGCAGACCAAATAATTTTGTAGGTATTTTCCACTGCAGCAGACTAAAGTCTAGAAATTAAAAGGGGGAATAGAGTTGGATACTTTGAGAGGATTTACACTTTCCTCATGTAAAATCAAAAAGAATATTTTGAATCAAGGCTTTCTGGCATTTTCTGTATTTTGCTATCAAAACACAAAGACAGTATTCTAATTGCAAGGAGTGAATCACTCCCAAAATATTTTACTCTGTTCACATCTCTCAGGTCCAGTTTAGCTTAGGATTTTTCTTATGGAAATATATTAATTTTGAAACATGCTGTCATGAAATATGACTGTGTTGTAGCTCTGAGATTAGGATCTGTTAATTCCTGAAGATCCAAAAAATCATCATGACAGATTTATAACACTGAAACTCTGAAGGAAATTTATTGAACATACTTAAACAGATTTTGAATTACCTGCTACCTAATTAGAAATGGCTCCAAAGCTAGCCACTGTAAAAGACTTCTCAGTAAATTGTTTTCAAACCCTAGGGCAGGTTGTAGTCATTATGTTTTCTTTACACTCTGCACAAGATGGTCTTTGTTTAGTAGCCTGCATGTTACATGTATCGTTTCACGTTTTCCTAATGTTTCTACTTATTTATTTAATTTTTTAATCCAGTGCTATTCCATTATTGAACCACGTGCACCATTTTAGAATGGCTGCTACCTCTGTCTTTACTGACCCCTATCTGAAAAGCTGGTACTTCATCTTCTTTGAGGAAAAGTAAACCAAACCAAACACACAAGCAAACAAACAAACAATTCCATCCCACCCCCAAACAAAAGAGAAAAAGAAATACAAGGAACAAGACAGACGACTGGAGAGAGAAAAGGAAGAGGATAAGCAAAAGATCAAACACCAGAAGATAAAGACAAATACAAATCTACAAATTCATAGACCAATAGAAGGTATCAAAAAGGAAACAAATATATAGAAGATTTAAAGTTTAGCATATAGGTATATGACTTAGTAAGTTTACATCTGTTTAAATTTTAGGAAATGTTTAAGCACTTGAAAGACTAATCCATGTGAAAAAAAAAAGTGTGCAAAGCAGCCACCAATAGTTCTTTTGTTAAATAACCACTGTCTGGAATGCTAAAAAGGTAACACACTGTGTGCTGAAGCCCTCTCATCTGCAGTTGTCTTTTAGTAAATTCCAAATATGAAAAAGGATGAGAATCTGACTGGATGTGAAAGAAGGTTTCCTCTTTTTTTCAGATAGCACCACATATATTGACCAAGTCAGAATACAGTCTATTCCTTGTTCCCATGACACTTGCTCCTAATCTTTCTCCCACTCTGCCCTAAACTTTCTTAGTCAGTTTTCATTTGCACTCATATGTACACACATTGGAATCACTGTTGGAAAGAGGCCTAATTGTTCAGATCCAACCTGCACTTGAACCAAAACCATTTAAAACTGCTCCATTCCTCTGAATGTCATTCCAGGTCAGCATTGTTCAGTCTTAAATTTGGGTGCAATCCTCACCCTAGAATTGTCACTCTTTGGGGGCAATCCTCACATTTTAATAACTGTTAGATATTTTTAAACTTGTTCCAGTAGTATGCAAAGCTAATTAGGAATAAAAGCATATTTTAATAATGTCTCTAAAACCTTAGCATGATAATCTGCTATTGGGTCTAGTAGTTCATATCAAACGTGAGCCTTCCCAGGTAAATTAGAAAAGTCATATTTAGAATAATTCCTTAAAATACAATATATATCAGCCCTTAAAATCAAACTATTTGCGCTTCTTATCATTTATTTTGCATGGATAGGTTCCTTTTTCATACAAGTTTTGCAGTTAATTCAAAGTACATCTGACAAATGCTGCATCTTTCTAAAAAAGCCCTAATTATCACTGAAAGAAATTTAAAGCACAGCTAAGCATGAGGGAACAGAAAGGAAATATGGGCTTCTTGCAACCACAACTATGAAAAAAGTTTGCAAATCTGTGACATCATAAACTACTAATTATTTCCACACTTAGGAAAGTATTAGAATTTATTAGGGTCTTTCCAAGATATGGAAAATACGCCACAAGTGCGGGGACTGTAATTCAGGAGAGGTGGAGTCCAAAATGAATTATTAAGGTCATTTCTTCAAGAATGAATGTAAATATTTTCCACACTTCACCAGCCACAGTATATGCATGAATATACATCTTAAATGCTGGCATTCATGGGGCTTGTGCATACGTAATAGCTATCCTATCTATTTTAGGAATTTTGAAGGCACATTTTGCTTTGGCATCTACCTTTCATATTTATATAAGTTTCAGGGCTAAAAGAAACTTAATATATGTCTTCCATCCTTGCTAAAATAGAAAACTGAAAACTGTATGCAAAGACTTTGCCATGACAAATTGATGTAGGCATATTCTGAATGTTTATGTTATTAAAGATAAATGCCTTAGAGAAATGGGTGGACCTGGAGCATTCCAAAACGTTCTTATGTTTGCATTAAGAATCAAGCTAATTAGTGTTTTATGAGCCTTGATCTTGACCTTAAGGTTTTACAGAACTGGATAAAACCACAATATCAGAATATTTCTTTTTAGGACTTGTCCCCCTAAATAAAAGAACTACTAACAGTGCCACAAAAACATACAGCTGCAGTGTCATTACTGTGATTGCTATTTCCTTTTTCATCCATAACTGTATTGGTTGGCTTGGTTACAAGTCCTAGCCTGTGCTGTTGCTTCTTGTCATTTCCCCACTGTCCTGCTTTTCTGGAACAGGCAGGCAAACTCAGTTTGACTGTTCATGGTCAGACAAAATTACACATTCAATAGAAGTACAACAGCAGAAACACATGAATGAGGGCAATGGTGGTATCTGTAGCCACACAGTTTGTTCCAAAAGATATATTAAGAGATCTTACAGGTTTTCTCCCTCTATCTGCTTTCAGTGGCTAAAATTATTTCATTTAGATTTCTACAGTCTAAATGCTGTGCATATTGTTCAAACACAGCGGTCACTACAAAGAGGTTTTAAGAAGAATCAAATACTGGTCAAATAGCAGAGAATTGCCTCTTAAAAATCTATTTTCCTGATGAACAGACATCCCAAATCCTTGATGAAAGCATGTTTTAACATGGACAGCCACTTGCTCAGAGCTCAGGTTAAATATATCCAAACTCACTGATCATGTCTGTACAAATAAGTTAACTATGCTCCAGACCATCCATTTGCACCCAGCTCAAGTGGGAGAGAGTAGCCTGTCTCCATACAAACCAATTCGCTCCCTCCTACACAAGGAATCTTTATCATAGGTGTCTGCAGATAAAGATCTCTATCACTCCTGAGCCATGATCAGGTACTTTTCTGGGTCATATTCATTCAGCTCAGGCTGAAATTATGCCTGGTGACAGAACCAGCAACTGGAGGGTACAGGCTTTTGATTTTGTTCCTACCATCCACCAAAAAAATAGAGGTGTTTCCTGAAAGACACAGAAAAAACAGAAAATAAGTCCATGCTGCTGTGCCTAAACTGGAAGTCAAGTGCATGTCCCAGTATGGTGCCCAGTCATGGTAACCCAGTGCCCACTGCTTTTCCTCTTGCAGAGCCTGATGGCTTTCTTCTGTGCACACACAGTCATTTTCTCCCCATAACAAGAAAGATATTCTCAGAGGAGCAGAAAAAAATGGCAAAAAAATAGAGGATTAGAACTAGGAAACTTGAAAACAAACAGAAAAATAAGTCTTTGATTAAAGGAAGAAAGCAAAATTTGGCAAGGGCTGAATGGAGAAGAATGGATTTTTACTTTTTTCTTTTCCTCCTCTAAAAATCTAAACCCATCAGCCTTGTAAAAGCCATGAACCTGTAGTAATAGCAGCTTTGTGAATTTTCCAGACAATCGGGCAGCAGAAAGTCACCTGATCCATCTGTAAGACCTGGTGAGAACCAGCAAGTATAATAGGTTGCAAAGCACCTGAAACTGCTGGCATTGCAAACACTTCCTGCCTAATTCTGTTGGACAACAGACACAAAGCTGACCCTGTAATTACATCCCGCCCCAATCTACATTTGCAGTAATGTAATTAATACTTCCTCTGTAAAGCAATGGAATAATTTAGAGAGCAGATTTTCAACCTTAGTCTGGGAAAACTGAGAGAGTGCGAGCCCTGCTTGGGCATTTTAGCTACAGGGAAATGCTTTTCTGGTTCCATTTGCTCACAGAAAGTGTAATTAGATGCTCAGAGCTCTCTTTGTGCTAGGGCAGAAGAAAATGATACTTCCTTCCTGTTTAAAAGCCACAGGCAAGAGTGGGTGAGAGGAGCTTTTACTTATTCAGGGTACTTTATGAGAGTGATAAATGTAGATGGCCCTGCAGACTCAGCCAGCTGAGAAAGTGTTGTGTTATCCCACACAGGGAAACATTTAGCTTGTTGTTGTGCAGTTAAAATGCTTCTTCTCATAAATCATTGTGGTTTTACAGTAGGCATAACAAAATCCTATATAGTTACTATACAGAAAACAAACACTTTTCTGTTTCTTATCATGCTACCCCACTATATAATTTCACAGAGTTGATTTTTTTTATCAGTTCCAGATTTCCCCCTCTCTCAGTATATTGCACACAGAAAGGGAAAAAAATCATGATGGTGAGGCTTCTAGGATGCTTCAAAATGAAAAACAAAACAAAAAGAAGTGTAGAAGTTGGGAGTATGGAATTGAAGAATCAGGTAAGGATTCTCAGTATCATAACTTTGGGCTTAGGTATTGCAATTCTACCTCATTTCTCCTTTAGCTGGAGAGTGTCAAGCCCAGGAATATATCCTGGGAAATAATGACTTACAGATTGTCTCTTATCTATGTTCACACTGTAGTGAAATAGGAGTTGCTTTAACACACTGGTTATCTTCTCAAGCAATTGCCTGCTCAGTGTGGAGAAATCTGGATTATAGTCCGAACTTCAGCAACAGAAAAACAGAACAAACAAACAAAATAAACCCTAAAAATAAAAACCCCAAAAACAACCCCACAAATCAAACTTTAAATATGTAGAGAGTTGTCCTTAGTATGACTCCCTTCCTGTTTTATGTGCTTTAGTGACAGTATCATCCAGGTAACATGAAGAAGACACAACTGACTGCTGCCTTCTTTGAAACATGTTCACTTTTCATAAGCATGTAGGCATGCATAGCTGCCCTGAACTCAGGCTTTTCAATGAAAGGGCAATGAAAAGCCTCTGAGAGGTTCTTGAAGCTCTCCAGGCTTCATGTTATTCCTGAAGTAAAGATACAATCTTCGTCTCCTCAAACATATGAAGTTTTCCACATCACAAGTGTTTAAAGGTACAATCCAGTACTTCACCATAGCCCATACAGTACAATTTCAATGGGATTCAGGCATCCAAGTCCCAGAGCACTCTCCAAAAATCCTTGGCCAAGGTCCCAAGAAGCACTTATTCCAAAACCCAAGTATCCTGTTATTGTGCATACCTAAAGAGGATATGTTCTTTGTCGATCCAAACAGCTGAGTGCCTACTCAACTCTGAATTCAAAAACTAGGTAGGTCCTTACCTCGGAAAGGACACCTTTCTCTCCATGTTAAGATGAAAGCCAACAGTTGTGCAAAGAATTTTACTGATTGTAAAACCTAGATAGGATTTATAATAATTTTCCTAAAGTTTTATAATAATTTTATTATGAAAGCAGTTGTCAGGAAGTCAAGGGTCGGGATTCAAATCACTTGTTAGCCTGCAGAGACTTGATTCTTGCATGCATAGGAGTCAGGAGAGATGTGATCCACCTGTTCAACTGAAGCCATATACCTCTGCAGACAGCAGTGAAAAGATAACTGAGCAAGAGGGGGATTAGGCAAGAGCAGTCTGACTCTATAGCCTATTTATCAGATCACTCTCTCACGACTGATTCCTGAAAGCAAAGCAAAACACAGAGAAAAGGTGTTGAACTCTGCATTAGACACCTGTTGCCTCACTCAACAGTCTAAGTCTGAATAATCATAACAGGAAAAGCAGGAAGACAAGAGCATCCTATTCCTTCCAGTTGCTTTTGGCTGAAATTCTAAATGTCTTTAGTGATATCATTCATTCAAGATAAATAATTCTACTGTTTTAAAATTGCCTTCCTGGCCTAAATTTAGAGCCATGCCTTGTAATAATTATTGTATTAGAAAAAAATGCGTACAGGAAATTGGCATTGCTCAACTCCAGGTAAAAATATCAGGTAACCTAGTACCCCTGTATTCTTAAGTCTGTTTTTCAAAACACATATACAAGACCCTTCTTCTATTTCTCCTGCTTGATAACAAGACATGCCTGAAAAAAATACTATTTCTTTATGTATTTCAACATAAATTTTAAATATGCAGTCAGGTAAGTAAGTGTTTGTGAAGTAATAACTAGCACAGGCTTTCAGCATCAGTTCAGGATATTAGCATCTGAAATCAGGACATTAATAGTCTATCCCAAGTGAAAAGGATTCACTTTCAGTGTTCTTAAATTTTGAATGGATTTTTCATGGCAGATGTAGCAGTATCACATTCACATCTCTCTTAGTGAGCTCATTTAAATATTTGATTAAACAATTAAGTGTTTGAAACAAAAAATACAACCTGGTTTTGAGTTTTTGCTCAAAATGTTTTGAAAAATATATTTTCAAAAGTTTCAGAAGAGTTTTACTAATAGTATATTTCAGGACTGACAAGAAAATCTTGGTGTCTCAAGACTCAACAAAACAGGACAGAACATTTGGCTATTATATCAGTGTTCCATCTTTCTTTTCCCTTTCATTGGTCCTTCCCTACCCCTTCCCTTCTCACAGTCTCATGTGCTGCTTTTGCAATTTTTAACTTTTTTAAGGAAAAAACATAAGTGGTCCACTTCTCAAAAATAATTCAGGATATCTTCTTATCAAAGAATAAATACTGTGAAAGCAAAAGCAGTGGAACTATTACTTTCAGATATTCTAAAGGAGAGATTGTGAGGTAACAAAAGAAATTAATGATTGTTAAATAAGGCATGTGTAAATTTTACTTCCCTCATCAATATAAGATGGTTGGCTTTCATATTTAGTTTCTAGTCATATATTATATATAAGCAGCTGATATCTTAAGACAGACTTCAGCTAAACAAGGAAACAGGAATTCACAAAATGTTATTCACATCATAGAATACTTTTAATCTTCTGGTGGGGAAGAATATAAATGATACGTGGTTGAACCATTGTATATTCTCAGAAGTTATTTCCATTTTAATGTTGTGAGGATTAAAATTAATGGGCATATTTTCTTCACTGACAATATTTTAAAAATTCTTACACAAAGTTTTTTGAGTTATAGAACAGCACATGCTAAGAGAGCTTCCTTTCTTACTTCCTTCTTGCAATGAAGATGTTGAATAATCAGAATAAAATTCAATATTGACAGAAAGAATACTTATAAGGGTATGAAAGACACACTCTATCAAGTTCAATACTGTGTGCTGGAGCCCTTGCTACATAACAGGGGAGTGAGCCTTAAATGTCTTGATCTCTGTTCCAAAAAGTGATACCTTTTCCAAAGGTATGAATTTAGATTAGAATTCTCTAAAACACTGCAACTAATCTTGGTTCCCTTGTACTTAGGACGTCAATAAGAGAAATCTTCTGTTTCTGCCATCTTCCCCATTAACAAAATTTAAGTTTGTATGGAGAGATCAAAGAAAGATGGAGAGAGTGCTATATGGCAGTTAATTTAAAATTAACGTGTTATTGAAAGGTAAAATGGAATAATAATTTAATTTGCATCACGTACATCAATTTTTCTACATCACCTAGGAAAGGGATAAGCAACACAGTGAGTACCACAGACTCACACAGTTATTTACCATCCAGTCAAGGCCCTTGTACCCACAGAGTAATTACTTATGTGGAAAATAAGTATTAGGAAAGTATGACTAATGCAATTTGGCAGCTGAAAGCAGGAAGGAGAGATGGCACAGGGTAATCAGACACTTCTCAGCATACTGCAGTTAGAAAAGCACTGACTAAATAATAATTCACAGCATACATTTGCACTGGGCCTGTTTGTGTGGGACAGATGGAGTCTCACTTTTTTGTGAGCAGTTTCATTAGCTTCTTCACTCCATGATTCCATTGCATAAATCTCATTGAAACGAGAGAAACTGTCGTACCACCAAACCTATTGGGACAGAAGAACATTGCAGAGTAATGATTTACCGAAAAATATCTCCTCCAGACCATTTTGTAGGAAGGCATCAGAGACTAACAAGATAAACCAAAGGAAGAAGTTAATACAGTTCTCTTCCTTTAAAACAGATAAAAGATTTTGTCACGGTCACACTGAAGTCCATGGAAATCTGGTAAGAAACATATGCCCATGCCTGAAGATCTCTGCACTTCTAAGGGAAGCCAAACATCTCTCTGATCCCTTGCAACTGTCTCAAATACATGTGTGCTTCCAGGGTTTTAACCAACCACCATGTAGTTCCAGTGACTGACTTTCCCTATCCGTGGTATCAAAAATATATGATTTCACTGTCAAAATAATTTGTCATTAGATTTATTAGAGCTCTATTGCCTCCAGGTTTCAGTTTCCCATCCTCTAGTGGGTTCGCTACTGGACCCATAGCATTCTTCTACAGGAAATGCTAGACCAAATGGGACAAGTTTCTGTTTTGGTTAATAGCTCAGTAAAGGGGTTAAAGAAACAGATATTACAAACCCCAAAGCAAAGTTTAGCTCGTGGTAGCTCATGTACTGTGTTCTTGTCATGACTACAGCCATCTGACAGGGACCCAGTACTCAGCTCAGAGGAAGTGTTGATGAGGCTGTTAAATTCATCTAAACAGACTTAAGGCCCTGTACACTGGAAAAATTTCTACTGTTAAGGATGTCTGAGACGTCTGCAGGTCTTTTTGTTATCTTATATTTGGAATATCTACCATGTGCCTGAACAAAAGGAACAAAAGCTTCCTGGGAACCAGCTAACTCTATCCCGTACAGAAGATGGGAAATCATTGTGAAAAGGAATGTAGTTCCCAAAGAAAGAAACTTGTTTCCATTTGCAGTCTCTGTCACCGCCGCCTCTTGGTCCCTAAGATGTATCTTAGGAGGCAAAATTCAAAGTGAAAACTCTTGAAAGCAACAGGGGCATTGTTTACATAAACTTCTGCACAATAATCTGATTTAAATCAACAGCCAAAAAAAAATAAAATTCTGGATTAAACAGATGATATTAATTAAATTCTTGTCAGTTTATTTTTCATCCAACATTGTGCATATGATCCTCTTAATGCTTAGAGAAAACATTCCTCTCATCAACTAGTCTCATCCATCTGGCAACTCATCTCTGCCATGTTATCTCTCCTGTTTAAATGAACACATTCTGCTATTTACATTATAGCCATTTCCTTGCAGGGGCACCAACAGACATGAGCAGTGAGATCTAACTTGCACTCCCTCTGCTGGTTATCAGACTAGCAGTGTCGCTACAAATCACAAAATAACTGGGGCCAAAAATTTGACTAATACCTGCAAACCAATCCACTGCTACAACACAGAGGGAATAGCCTCAATGGTCTCAAAGTAAAGGGCAGGACCAGAACAGAAAATACATACAGCAAAATATCCCTTTGCCAATTTTTGTGGAAAAAAATATTCCAGGAAGCTATGCCGAATTCTGAAATGTTGAAATAGCAGGAAAGAGGAAGACTAACTTGAATCATGGTGTGGTGAGAAGCAAATCCAGCCCAGACTAGAAGAGAGAAACACCCTTTGAGGGTCCTAACAAGAGCAGAGGATCAGCCTAGGTGCTCTGAATGATCTCCTACAGATGTCTTCACTAAATCTAGATGGATCATTGAGAATTTGCTAATTTAGGTACATAAACGTGATGTCTACAATTTTGTGCTTAAGATCAATAGTGATTAACAGCTCCTACATTAATACTACATAATTGCTTTTTAATTTGCATATTTTGATCTCTTTCTGGTTTTAAATTGTGACTGCAATATTTTTAATATTTCCTGTGTGATGACACTGGTGGAATCTTTCATTCCTGAGTTCATCCCTTTCCAGGATATGGCAATCTGCAATCTCTGCAACTCTACAAGTTGCAGTCCTTTTAAGGGCAGGCATACCATCTGCAATGCAATCTATTGTGCACTCTCTATGGCTTGTGAAATTATCCATGTTTATGACACTCATAACGGCAGCAGATGAAGCTGAAGTCAGACATGGAATGTAAGGGTGCCAGATGTCTCAATTCTCATGGGACATTCCCACATTTAAATAAAACTCCCCCATCCTGTTGATAGAAACCATTGTCCCAAGACCTACAAAGGCAGAGCCCTCCTTCTCTTGCTTGCAGGGTGGGAGGAATACATGTGGCACAGCCCCTTGCAAGCACTACCACCCTCCACCCCACTCCACCCTCCTGGAGTGCCTCAGTTTGCCACAGCTGCAGCACCTGCAACCAGAGATTCGGGAGAGAGTGAGAAGGAGGCAGTGCAGAAGACAGCAGAATAGAGTAAATCAGGCAGAGAAGAAGAGAAGCCGTTTAGGAAGAATAGCAGGGGAAAAAAAAAAAGAGGAAGGAAAGAAATATGTGAGGAAATTGAAACAATAAATATTTCTAAAATCAAAAGGAAATTGAATTATTTTAAAATATAGAAGGGCAAGGGGGGGAAAGTGAGAAAGAATATAAAAAGAGGTGAAGGTACATAAAAGCACAGTGGAGAATATGGAAAAGGAGATGGAAAGAGATAAAGAGAGAAAAATCAGGCAAACCCTACATGTCAAATACAACAAACAGAAAACGAGGGAGATGCCCCATAATATCTAAAGCTGTAGCTCTCCCTCACACAGGTAATTCATACAATAAGCCATGCTGTCCCTGTCTTTCCACTTTCACTTCTTTCCACTCGTTTTCAGAGCCTGCCCATAACTTTGTGCTGGAGCTGTGAGAGTGGGGAGTTGCCAGGAACACACATGAGAGCCCAGAGCAGCCCTGCACAGCACAGGAATTGACATGGACTCCCAAGGCTGCCTTGCAAGCAGCTGCTATTTGAACAGCTATGCAGTTTAATGACTTCTTTCCAGATTCTGCTGGATGACACAAGAGTGAGAAGGGGACTTGGATGGGAGGCTGAAGCTGAAGGTGCAAAGAGAGGCCAGCCAACTTTTGTAGTATATGTTGCTCGACCATACAGCCCGTTGTGCTGACATGATTAAATGCAGCTCTTCCCCTGGGCTCCCATAGACTTCTTTATTGTGTAATAATCAGCATTCTAAAAAAGCATCTTTTGCTTTCTTATTGTCAGTTCAACTGTGTCCCCCCATGAGGATCCCAGGGAGGAGATAGAGTTTGCTGAACTCCCACCTGCTTCACTTGCCTTTCCAAAGCAAAGGATTCATCCCTGAGAGAGATGTGGATAGAGATAAACCTTCAGCTCTGCACAGAGACTGAGTTCCGTCTTTGCAGACCCAGTACACATCAGTGCAAGGCTGCTAGCCCCACAGACATACCAGCTTTCTCCAAATATCCCTATTGTAAGAGCACCAGCTGGGCTAAAGAGAGTAGCTGTTACTTAAAAGGGAGAAGAATATAAGATGTGGAACAGTGAAGAATGAGTATGAAAGACTTAATATTTGCCCACTTCTAAATAAGGCAAAGAACTTGCTTTGATGGCTATACTGATGGATATACCGAGCTCAAGATTAAGTTTGCACAACCATGAGGCTTGGGTAGGCTGCATATATTCTGAATATTGCACCCCTTTCCCTGTCTCCAATCCCACAAATCTTGAAATTTCCTGAAAGAGTCAGAGAGCCAGCTGACTTTCTGCAGACTGGAGTGTGAGACCAGTGTGTGGGCAGGGTGGATGACAGAAAAGCTGCAACTCAAAACCAGGTTTGGTTCCCAGGCTTCCAAGAGAAATTCTATAGACCTGCCCACTTCTTACTGTTCACACTGGTGCATGGGAATGGATGGGATGAATTTATAGATTTTTATTTCTTTCATCTGTCCTTTTCATGAACTAAGATGGTGGCCTCTTAATCTGTGAATTCTAGCACATGCCTGCCTAGCAACTTTTAGAAATCACCTTCCCTAACTTTGCTTGTATGAAAGAAAAGCGACATTAAGTGCTTGTAATCACAAACAACTACAGTGGGCTGCATGGAATAAAGTGTGTGAATGAAAAATGCTTTAATTTTTGTAAAGAAAAGACTTGGATTTTGTGGGAGTAGTAAATATGTTTGCACAACAACTGTGAAAAGAGGTTTGCTGGTCTATTTTGAAATCTCTCATTTTTTTCCAAATTTTTCAAGGTCCTGCTTGAAGTAAGAGTACAAGAAAGACTGTCTCTCCTGAATTTTCTATTTTGCAAATTTTCAGATGTCACATGAAATAAAATTAAATACAGTATAAGCATAAATTTCTGTTATAATATTCAGTTTGAAAAGCAGGTCAAAATTATCAACACCCCTGAAGTACATTGACTAGATTTAGTTACATTTAATCTTTTTTGGGTGCTTCACTTGTCAGCCTCTTGCTCAGAATTAGTATGAAGAATACTTACGTGGGTCATAAAGTTTCTTATAAAATGCTTCTCACAAAAAACTTCTCATAAAATATTTCTCATAGAATATTAGAACAACATTAGCTTTGTTTCAGCATCCTGGAAAGTCCCCGTTTTTTATGCCTTCTTTAAAATCAACACGAATGTCACAGAAATCTCATCTGCCAATGTCTTTAATATTGTTGGTTAAAAGTCATATAATCTCCTGGATCCAAAATTGTTTCACTCTTCATTTTGTCATTTAAAGTCTGTTACAGCTACTACTGAAACAGAATGTACTTACTTCATTAGCATTGCAAGATATTAACTAACTCTCCAACTTCAAATACAGTAATTTTTACTGAATATATCTGATTATATTCTGTGACTTCAAACAGCTACTTATTAAATACACTTGCCTTTTCTGAATGGCTAAGGTAATTTTTGTCTTGTATATAATCTATATCTTAGCTAGGATTATTTCTAAGAATTCAAATAATTCCTTTCATTTCCTGATATGAATGAAGTATGCAATATTTCAGAAATTTTATGGCTTTAGCTTTCTTTATCCAATGGCTGCATTCTTAGTTGCAGTCTGCAGTGTGGCAGATTTTTTTTTTTTTATCTGTTGGTCTCTTCCAAACAACCCATTAATAGGGATTTTTTCCTTCATTATGTCAGCAGTTGCTTTCAAGTTCAGGAAAACAGCTTTCAAATGAGCCATGTATTTTCATCACTGGGTCATTCTTTGGCTAAATATAAAATACGAACCTGATTCTTATTAATTATGTTAAGAAAATATTTGTTCCTAGTTGAGTGATTAATTCACTATTTTCCATCCTAGTGAGATTTAACATTAAGTAACTTCAGTCAGTCCTACTATTTGCACTCTTTTATTACTGTAACTATCAGGAAATCAAAAAGTCATAGAGTCAGTTGATTTGGAAGGAAAAAAATCTTTATCTTAAAGACCTAATTCTACCCCCCCTGCCATGGGCAGGGACACTTTTCACTAGACCAGGTTAGTCAAAGCTCCTTCCAGCCTGGCCAGGTATCCCTGGAGGGATGCACTTGTGACTTCATGAGATCGCAAGGCTCCCTCCCCAGGTGACTCAAATCCCACATGGTAATGTAACTGCTCTTTTCACACACTATTGGAAGCTGTTTGAGGAACTAATAATGTTGTTATCTACACTGATGACACAGATAACTCTACCAAATCAATATGTAATTATATGAATCATCAGTGAATACCTGATCTCACAAGCACAGAACAACTTTCACTTGATATTGATTCACTTGTTTTAGATTTTGCAAAACCAGTTTTGAAAATTAACCAGGTAGATTAAAATGATATCCTTTCAGTTCTGACAGTGAGGATGTTACTTTAAAAAGTTATTATAGGAGTGTGATGGAGAGCCTGTTTTCATCTCAGACTTATCCCTGTAATAAGCTAAGATCAAAACTGTGAATAAAGAAACTACACCATCTTTTTCTGCTATGTAAGTATATTCCATATGAGTCGATATTTTCTCAAAATCCTACATTAAAAGAGCTTATTCACCACACAAATATAAGGCTGCATAAGCCAACAAAAGTCAATTGTCTATGCAACAGTTCAAGTTTAATTTGTCATCAATAAGAAAATTGTCTTTTATGACTCCTCTTCCCACTATCAAGGACTGCTTGGAATTGACAGTTCATGCTGGCAAGTGCTTAGATCTGTAAGAAATTCCAATAAAGGCAAAGGGATGGTGGAGCAGTCACTAAAATGTGAGCAAGGACTCTATACATCTAGTTGTAAAAATAAATCTATAAACTTTAGATTATGCATTTACAAATCATTTGCTTTGTGTCATTAAGCTGCCTACATCATGTAATATGGTATCTGTTCCCTGAAAAGATGACAGATTTCTAAAACATAAAATAACAAATAGTGAATTATTTTGTTTAAGTAAAACTATTTCCGTTGCCTAGGTATGTATATAAAAGAATAAACATTTTCCAGATATTCTAACTCACGCAATTTTTTGTCATGACTATTTATAAATTACTAATAGAAGATCATGAAAGTGGCCAAATGGAAACAACTGTAAAATTTTCAAATTAACATAATTTAAGCCTTGTGTCTACAATAGAACTGTTTATTTTCACAAATAAGATCTTTCTTAGAAAATAATTTTTTAAAAATTTATATCTGCTATCTCTTCAAAATTCAATGTAATTTCAGAGCATTGAGCACTGTTTTTCAGGCCCCCTCCAATGTACTTTTTGATATCTACATCTTAATTAAAATACACAGACTTATATGAAAACATGTACAACTAAACTAATAAATGGAGTGAGAGCTAAGAGCATGCACGTGGACTGTCATACTTTGCAAGCAAAGACTTGCAGAGCCATTCATCATCAAAACAAATCCTGCCGAACATGATAAGATCTGTCATACTCCAGCCAAATTGGTAAAATAAATGTAGAAAGCAGGAATGTAAAATGACGTGACTAATCCTGAGAGACAATACAGCAGAAAGGAAGGTTCTCAATACAGCAAGGGAAAAAATACTCATGATACACTGAAGGTTGAAGAAGGAAACACTGAAGATTTCCTTTCTGTATCATTCCTTACAAAGAGTTTTGGAAAGGCCACACACTTCTAATGTTTTTCATTAAAAGCATTTTTTTTTATTTTTTTTTTTATGTTTCAATTAAAATTTCTTGGATAAATAATTTCCTGCTTTCAGGTTCAGATTTTTTAGGGACCTAACCATTTAGCACTTGAGTAGAAAAGCAGGTTGTTTAAAAACAGCAAAATGCCAGGTGCTGCTCTCCTATTAACGTCTGACCACTAGTGGCACAAAATCACTCTCTCAGAAATGCATCATCCCTGGGGGGGTAGCTTGAAAGGCTGGAGCATTATTTAAGGTGGCCTTTGAAATTATGCATATTCATAGTATGGAGAGAGATGGAGGTTCCTACAGGGTCTGTTTGAATAAAGACCAAAAAAACCAGTGGGATATGCCCTGAGGGTCTCCCTGCAGCAGGATACACCTGAGCTCTTTGGTGGGCTTGAGGAGGCATCCCATGCCCTGGAGCACAGGTCCTCCCTTCAGGGAATACCAAGCCATTCCTACTTCCTAGAAACCGCTTTATATTGCTGGTTATCCTCACTGCTTTTTATAAATACAATAAAATGAAGAGATTTAAAAAAGATAAAGGAAAAATGTGCTGTAGCAATTACTTTTCCTTAGTCAAAACAATATATTAATATACTAAGTGCATTTTGATATACTCTTTTCTAGAAGAGCAATGTCTGTGGAAAGAGGAAATTTCATTTACTGTGCCAATAGACAAGTTTTCAGTTGGATCTGTTAGTTTAATTCTAGATATTAGGCCTTCATACAGAAAAAAAGTATGTTTTAGAAGACTTGTACTATGCCATTTTTTCTACTACTGGATCCAATTGGCATCATTGGCAACACATACTTAGAAACTTGCTTGGTTGAAATTCTTGAACAAGGATATTCAAGAATCAGCTAAGAAGGGGAACACACAGGATCCAAAATAAAATTAGAGAACTATTCAACCTGAGGTTTATCTAGAGATTAGATAAAACCTGAAGTTTAGATAAACCTGAGGTGCATCTAAAAAGAATCAAATTCAGTTTCTCTACCTAGATCTTGAGTTTTCCATCAGGTCCTACGAAACAGTGAATAGGATGACACAGAGCCCATTTTTCAAAGTGGTTGAACTCCTTTTTTACCAGAGCTGGTAAAAAAATCTGGCACAAGCTTATTACTATTAATATTGCTTTCTCTTTGCACTTACTTTTAAGCCATAAATCTGCTTTGTATCTATGGAACAAAAAATACAGTGTTTGTGCATATGGACTGAAGACACAGCCAATTATCCTGGAAATTTATTTTATGAATTTACACTGAATTAAATAAGGACTACTACCAGCATCTTGGAAGAGTTCCTCCTCCTGAAGCTACACATCAGCAAGAAAAAGTTTCTTAAATTGGAACACTGAAAGGTCTGGGTTTACAATCTGTTGTTTGAATGTGTTCTGGTTGAAACAGGAAGTGGCAGCCTGATTGATGGCCCTATTTCTTCCTTATTGTCACAAATTACTTTCAGGACGCTAGTAATAAGAGTGTTAGACCTCTGTAAGAGGTGCAACTCTTCAGCTGGGCTTGCACCGTGAAGAGTTTTGTCATATCTGTGGAAATCACCTTGCTGAAAATTTAAATCCTGCATTGTGTCATGCAGGAGACTGGTAGTGAGAACAGAATAAAGAACCTTTCACCTCTCTGTTGCTATCTAAAGCTCAGCCTCAGTAAGACACCAACTGCTATTTCTACACAGAGACTTTTCAGTTCCCTATGTAAAATGACTTGATGCTAACCATTTGTTAATGATTACCCTGAAATTTATTTTATTAATAGTGCTATAAGTACTCTGAAGAGCACTCCTGAGAGACATGAGGACTGCAAAATTCAAGTTCAGAACCAAAAGGAGGTGATTTTTCAAATATCTCCTTTTCACACGATTTAAAAAGCAACTGGAAAAAAGAGAGATGGTGAGGAATCCATCAAGAGCTATTAAAATCAAAGACAACACTTCAGTCCATCTCTGTGGGTTTTTCCTTTGGAAGTATTATTTCATATTATAAATGACATTCATCTGGGACACCCTAGATTGCTTTAGGCAGGTAATATAGTGCAGAGTACATTTACTTGATTGCTTGTCATGTTCTTGCCAAGGTGTCTAATGTCTCTAGAAACTAACAGCTGGATAAACCCTTAATTTGACCCAGTGTGGGTAGTCTTGTGTTATGTTTTTACCCTTTTGTTGTATAACTGAAAAGAGTAGCCTTCTTCATTGTAGACTCACAATGTGGGCATTACAAAGCTGTCATTTCAATATCCTAGAAATCTCAAATTTTTTCACCTTTTTTTTCTTTTGAAGTAAATCCCTAGTACCTTCCTCAGTTTTTGAAGACACTGGGGAAAGCACAGTACGGAAAAATTGCATTGGCTTAGATCAAAGATTGTCAAAGATTGTCAAAGATTGACAAGCTATGTAAAGGCTGATCAAAGATTGTCACAAGCTATGTAAAGGCTGATTTCTGCAATTAATTCTAGCTCTATCTTTGTCTCAACATCCAGACTATTCTGATGATATCCTGAGATGCTTATGGAAACCAAATCCCAGCTTCATACTGGTTACAGTAATCAAGGGCACACCAAATCCTACTTTCCCTGCCCCTGTGTGACTGTCCTGGTTCCAGCCAGGAGAGGGTTACTTTTTGCAGTAGCCAGGAAGAGGTATGGCTAGGACATGGGGGTTTCTGTACCACCTCACCTCATTGCCAGGGGCAGGGGAAAGGGAGTATCTTCCGGGAGCAGGGGTTCCGTCAAGAAAATGTGACGAAGGGAGCTGTCTGGTATTGTCTGTTATCATGGAGTTCTTCTGTGTGAATAATTTCTTTTCTTATACTTTTTATTATTAATATTGTTGTTGTTGTTGTTATTGTTCATTTTCCTATCTCATTGCATTTCCAGTAAATTGTTCTTATCTCAACCCATGATCTTGTCTTTTTTGCATCTAATTGGAGGGGGAGGAGGAAGAGTGGTGTANATTGCCAGGGGCAGGGGAAAGGGAGTATCTTCCGGGAGCAGGGGTTCCGTCAAGAAAATGTGACGAAGGGAGCTGTCTGGTATTGTCTGTTATCATGGAGTTCTTCTGTGTGAATAATTTCTTTTCTTATACTTTTTATTATTAATATTGTTGTTGTTGTTGTTGTTATTGTTCATTTTCCTATCTCATTGCATTTCCAGTAAATTGTTCTTATCTCAACCCATGATCTTGTCTTTTTTGCATCTAATTGGAGGGGGAGGA
This sequence comes from Bombycilla garrulus, assembly GCA_013400315.1. Taxonomy (NCBI): domain Eukaryota; kingdom Metazoa; phylum Chordata; class Aves; order Passeriformes; family Bombycillidae; genus Bombycilla; species Bombycilla garrulus. Next base: position 1,451,437 of record VXBU01013855.1, on the reverse strand, counting down.
GGAAGAGTGGTGTATGATTTTTAGTGGGAGTACTAAATTGGAGAATAATTGGAGAATAGAATTCCTAAATCAAGACAGTGACCATGAAAAGAGTGAGAAACATGCATTTCATAAGGGAGAGAAGTGTAGGATACATAATGAGATGACCAGGGCCCATCCAGAGATCATCTGTGCTCAGGCAGCTGTTCACCGAAATAGGTTATGAAGTCCTGGCAACATGTTCTTGGATTTTCTTCTCAGGACTCAGAATAAATCAAAAATTTCAGGACTATTGTCACCTTGGCAATTACTCATGTGACTGAAGTTGTTTTAAGGTATTTCTCTGTTTTCTGCCAGCAAATAAACAGGCAGATCTTAGATCTACTATCTAAATCTAAATAAAATCAAAGAGTAGAAAGTTTAAGGACCTGATTCAGCTGCCTGAGCATAGGTACCTATTCTAATATATTTTAGAAAATCTTGCTGCCTTTCAGGTCCTGCATCAGAAGGGTCTGGATATCCCCCTCGTCCTGTGTGATACCTCTTAGGCATTTGAGCATGTCCCATGTACCCTATGTCATCCCAAATGTCACCAGATACCTGAGTTTTGGTGTCTGAATTGAGCCAATATATAATTAAGATGTAGGTTTTTGTAGATGGCTAGTTTAATAAATCTTATTCAAAACATTTCTGCTTTTGAATCTTGGTTTTGACACATCTTTCTGCAGCCCTGAGGAAATAATTTGCCCTACCCTCAAGTCTCTGAGGATTAGTTCTGCTCTGTATTCATGAGTGTAAAACAGGATGACGATGGCAACAGCCTACTTAACATGTAAACTGCTCAATTTTGATAAGTATTTGTGGTTTGTTTAGTAAATATGTATCATAATTAAACAGAAACCCGTATTTTAAATTTGAATACATTTTAGCAGTATGACTATCACTGAAATAATCTCTTTTTCTGTTCAACAGGATACATGTAGTCTTGAAGACCTCTTAAGTGATATGCCTGTGGTCACAAGGAACAGATGTCATAGTGCTGAGAAAGACCTGCGAAAGCCATCTTCATCTCTGTCCTGTAGCACATAATATACAACATGCATACAACACCACAGGTTTTTAATGAATGCCTCAGGAGAGGCATAAAACTGCACACCACTGGTTGTAACCTCTGCAAAATGCAGAAAAGAGCAAACCCTGCCAGCAACATTATTAACTGTGCTCCAGGAGTCATCAAGCAGATGTCATACATGTTAGGGAAATGCAAATCACAGAGCAGTACAGCTTGGTTTCCAATAATACCTCAATCTGATTCTGCTGTGTTAAGGTATCCATAGCAAATTATTTCCAGACATCTCATGATGCCTTATGAGATCAACTGAGATACCTGTAAAGAAAACATAATTTTGTTGGACTTGAAGTCCTCGCAGTCTAAAGTATGCTCTAGAGCTGCAGTAAATGGCATATTCCAGTGATTTAAAATAGCATAATTATCTCATAAAATTAAGCCAGTCTAACAAGTCACCATAAAGCAGTAAGAATTCATATATCATAATTTGTGAGACTCAACAAAACAAAACAAAAAAAAAACACTTAGATAAAAAATAGATTAAGATCTATGGGAAAGAATCATAACATATTTTGGGGTATAAGCAGACACTGAGGCCAATTTCACATATTAGAAAGCAAAGATAAGTTTCTACCTTAAAAATTTAGAACCTAAAAGCCTCATTCTTGCTTGAAATTAACAGACTGTCAAGCCAGCATTTTACCTTCACCAGGACATGTGTAAAAACAGTACAGTAACTTTTTAAAATTATTGTTATTATTTACCCCAATATAAATTATATGCTGCAAATACAATATATCTTAATATATGTACATTTATTGTTTGAACTTATGTCTTCGTATTGATTTATGTGTTTAACTTGCAAGGGACAAGAGTATCAGGGGACATATCTAACTGAAATACCTTGGTTTAATGTAGAAAGACAAAGCTTTCTTTCTTCATCCATTAAAATGCCAGGAATCAATGTATAAATGACAGTTAAGACACTAAGTAGCTATTATTCCTATATCTGCTCATTTTAGGCAACCCCAGTCTTATCTCTCACTTCCTTCAAGATAGGATAAAACAGAGCCAGGTATTATAAGCTGAATCTATAGATTTTCTTCCAGCACTTTACTGCTACACTTAGCACTAAAACAAGTTACAGGCAACCACAGCAAGGGAATTTATGACCTTACAAATGGAGACAGCATGTGATAAATACCACACTATCAGTTGTTCAGGTAAGTAATATGTGCTCTTGTAAAAATCTGTACTGAAAGCTGAGTAATTTATGTAGCAAAAGAAGTCTGGCTTCTTTAACCTCTCATGCTAATTTACTTTAAGATAACATGAGGATAGACTTGTGTACCACCCTCTCCTGGTATTTTTAATTGCTATGTCCTCTCTCTTTCATTAGAGTATCCTATTTCTTTCATTTATCATGTAAAAGCAGCAAATGTTATTTCACCTTTAAAACTGAAATGCTTCTTCCTGATACAGACTGATGGTTTACAACCTCTTTTTTTTTGAAGGAAAAAAAAGAAAAAAAAAAGAGGAAATTGCTTTTCTGGCCAGTGGCCATGCCAAAGTTAAAAACATGTCTTTTAGTAAAGGTAAAGCATCCTAATGAATGACTTGCTTTTGAAAGAACAAGAGACAATCCTTGCAGTCATTCAGTACAAGAACTAACACACACACACACAAAATAGAATAAAAAGACAACTTCCTACGTGTACTGCAGCCATCTCACTCTTTGGTTTCAACCAACTAGTTTTCTGACTCTGGTTCACTAAAAAGAGAAAACTAGGAGATCCAAACTACATTCAGTTCATTTGTGAATACCAGGAATGTCTCTAGGTATGGTTTAGAAGGCCTTTACTGGACAGGTCATCTCTGAGCCCTTGTTTTTCTTGTGATCTTAAAAGCTTAAGGCAAATGGAAATTCTTACATTCCTGTAGCAACTTCTAACTCTGGAAAGGTTGATTATCTATTTAAGCAAAGCAAGGCTTGTTTAATAAAGTACATTTTCATTACCCCCAACCTGACAATATTCTTGGATAAACACGTGTACAGCTACACATTACCTACACTACAGGCACAAAAGAGAATATATACACTTTTGTCTATTTAGAAACAGAATTGTCCTTTCCCGTTGCCAGGATTTTATCACCAAATAATAATGACTGTTATTGCATGCATGTGCAGTCCATAGTCATTTAGTATTAAGATCTGGATTATGTGTAACAAAGATATTAATGCCAAAACCTTTGAGGACCTGCTTCTAAGGTCACACCATGATAGCAGCCATTTTCCAGAAGAAGCTGCACCAAGAATTAGCAGCTCCAGTTCTGCAGCTGGTTATGGCATGCAGAGCTCTTTGCAGCCATCATCCCTGGCCTCCCTGCTGGATCTGCTGCTCACCTCTCAGCCAGTATTCTCACTCATCCTGCTACATTGAAAATAAGCATTAATAGAATTATCAGTCTGCAGCACTGATGATGACATAGACTATTTAATGTCAAAAATCAAGTTTGATGGAAATGCTCATATATGAAGTCACTCTTCTTTGAGTCCAAGAAGGATATTTCTGATATTCTATGACATCTCAAGCATCACTTTGCCTGTGTTAAACAACCAGTTCACACCCCAGTTGGTGTCTGCAAAGAAATCTGTGGAGGACTCAGAATGATGTTTCAAACAGACACATACACTGATCAGCTGTATAGTACTTGAGACTCCATTGACAGATTCTCAAGATGTGTACTGATTGTGACAGAAGTTGGGTATTTTGTTCATCAGCATCTGGACACATTTAACTGACTACCACCTGCAGCTGAATCTCAGCTCTAGATATTTATTTGCTATCTACTGTGCCTTAGAGCTAAATCATTGTCCCTAGATGTGGAAGCCAGGGAGTGATGGTTGGATAATTTCCCCCTTTTTAAGTATTCCCCATGTGAAAGTCAGCTACACCCTCCTAAATATTAAAGAAATAATTCTTTGAGGACTTTTATTTCTCTTAAGACCCAAGACACACCACTAAAGTAGTTCTGCAGCCACTGCTGCAGGGTTTGTACTGTAGGATGTCTGATCTGTTGAACAGATAAGTACCACATCCACAGGAATAGAAGCTCATACTGCAAGATGATGCCTGGCATCTTGTCCCTCCACCTTCTGCCTCAAGAAGTGCCATGATAGAGTTTTAGCACTCAGCTTTCTGTTCAGGGCCCTCCATTCTTGTAGCAGAGTGTGTTAATATTTATCTGACAGATAACAGACTGAAACAGCAAGTGATAGTTGAGACAGTTATCCTGGCAGTGAACAGTGTGCTGAACCTCTTAATATTTCTCTACCACAAGCTAGAAATTGTCTCTATCTGAAGTTCCTTCCTCCTCATCTCACGTAGTATTATGGAAAGCTGACATGGGATTTAATTAGTTTGGGATTTATCAATAGTCCTTTAAAAGATAAGATGTGCCTAAAATAATGTATAGATAGATATACCTACTCTAAACCTCTCCTGTAATTTTAAACTGCAGATATGGTCAGGAAAAAAACTCAGTCATGCAGCATAGAAAAAGATTAGACAGCTTTGAAAGGTGTGCCCTTAAGCATGTGTAAATACAACAGTCTCTGACTACAGAGATAACAACAGTGAAAGTACCTAAGGCAGGTGCCATCCAATTCTTCTGTCACCTAGTGAGGGGGAATAAACTATCAGAAACTTGAGAACAAGGACGAACAGTCATTCTGGCTCACCTGCTACTTAAACTGGTCTTGCAAGAGGATCATTCTTCTCTTTAGACCACTTATGACATACTGTTAGAGAAGAGGAACTATTTTTCTCTTTTTTCCTTTTTGGTTTTCTTTGTATATTTTATTTAACTTTCTTTTTTTATTCTTCCTTCTCTTTTCCTTTTTTTTTTTTTTTCCTGAAATACAGCTGATATAAAACAAGAGTTGATCAAACAAATAGCAAATATAGAAGGTGAATTATTTATGTTATCACTCATACATGATACAAAGTAACACTATGTTAACTGATTTAGCACACTTTAAAGAAATAATATAAAGATAATTTTATCTGCCTGTTAAATTGTGCTCTTAAAAGGTAGGACTTAGCAATTTCCACATGTTTTGTTTGTAAGTACATATGAGACAGTATATTTCAGCTGGCACTCAAATAAAGAGCTAAACCTGAATAACAACTGTAAGAAATGTACCCTTCCTTCAGGACTGACACATTTTGTCTACCAGCAAAACAGGGTAAACTCTGACACAGTAAGCAAGACATGTTTCTGTGGAAATATTTTTTTCAAATCTGTGGATAGTGAAAGAAAATATTGATACCTATGTACTAGTAGCTGCATATTCTAGTATTAGAATACATTCGTTCTGTAAAAAACAAAACAAAACAAAAAAAAATCAAAACTAAAACCAAAACAGTGACATACATAAAATCAAGATATGCTGGTTTCTCTCTCATCATCATTCTTTTCTCACTCTAAGGACAGAATTTTCTAATGATGTGGGATTGAATCAAAAAGGGGGGTAAGAAGTATGGTTGGTGTAGGAAGCCCTAGCCCGCCCACTCTGTATTCTCCTCACACCAAGACATAGCATCCTATGTATGTAGCAAGAAATGCTTTCTTCTTCCAATCAAAAATGTAGAATTCAGTAATTTTTTTCATATTTCCAGATTACTGATCATCCAATGGGAGTAGCAGCATAGAACAAGACACAACATCTGGAAGAATTTTACACATCTCATGCAAGATTGACCGGCATATGCTCAAATCCAACACACTCTGGGCACATGGCTTCTGGGGCATTTTAACCTCCCAAAGATGCATTAGGCTTATTGTGCTTAGGCTGCAAACACAGCCTATCCTGTGAGACAAGGATATGTCACAAAAACTGCTGGTTTGGAGGATGACATTTGTCTTCTGCAGGGGAAGATAGGAAGGAGACAGATCAAAAACAGGGACCAAAGGATATTACATTTGGAAGGAGCAAATATTGAAGCAAAAGACAGAATGAGATTCAGATGGTCACATTATTGAAGAATGAGTTAGGCACAGCATTCTGCAAAAATGACAATAGAAATCTTTCTCCACCAAGTATTTGTTTTTTGCAATGTGTTTGAGGCATTTCAAAATGTCTTTAGGGCATTGTAAAATGTCTTTAGAAACATATGGTCACTGTTGTCATGCCCTTCCTACAAAACTAAGCTATCTTTGTACTAAGACTGCTACTTTTAAGGCTTTGGATCAACAGAAAGATGAAGATTACTGTTTTCTTAAAGTCTTTTTAAGGAATTTCTAAGATTTTTTTTTTCAATCTGTTAGAATGTCATAATCTATCAAGATATTATTACCACCATGACAAAATTTTTAAAAATGAAAAAAACTAACACTCCTTTAACAGAAGAAGTTCCTTCTCCTATCAAAAACTTAGCTTCTTTGCTCAGGATAATGAGTTTAAAGAACATCACAATATTATTATTTAAGAATAATGCCATGATTAATAGCCCAAATCAGAAGCTGTCCCATTAGCAAACCACTTAAGTTCACGTTTAGATAATACATAATGATAATGATAATTAAAAACTTATTCAACATTTTGCTGAACTGAGGTCTTTTACAACAATTTTTTTAAGTGTTCATTAAAAATTTCTTTTCTTTCATTACTCTACAGTTGTGTTCATGTCATTTGGGAACCTAAGATTAAAGCTTTAAAGCTGCATCAAAGAGAAGGCATCATTTATTTTAATTTTTTTAGCTATCTGAAATAGTATTTCTGTCAAAAATTTAGCATACTCACACCAAAAACTCCATGACAGCATGTCACAGTGGCTTAGTGGCAATCTGATCAGAGTCACCAGAAAAACTTGCTGCTAAATGCTTGTGAATTCATATGAATTTTACTGATGACAGAGGCCTTTGACTAAGCAACACTGTTTTCTTTCACTGAAAAGAGGGATAGATGACACTCAGAAATGCTGTTTAAAGTATGTAGATATATTTTCTCCTTTTAGCATGTTCCTTGCCTTCTTAGACATATCATATTTGGATGCATCTGGAGATATATTTTATGTGAAAGATATGCATCATTTTGACAAATACTTAGTAAGGAAAGTATACATACCTTTTATACAGTAAACCATGAGAGAAAAATCTGTAAGAGCTACAGGTTCATAAGTTCAGGAGAAATGTTTTATTACACTAACACACTTGCTTTAAGTCTGTCTTAAATTTCAATGCACCAGACTTCTGTCCTAAGCTAAAGCTCCTTTGTGATTTACAAATAATGGCAAATCCATGCCTCATATGACTGCTGTAATGCAGAGAAAGAGGAAGGAGGAATATCCTACTTAAAGAGTTGGAACAAAACACCTTTACCAACCAGAAACCCAGCCTTCTACAAGGCTAGACTATGCTGTCCAGATTCTACTGAAATGAGATAAATCAATTTAGTGGGATTGCTATTGTTTGTATCTCTTTTCAAACCAAGCTAGTACATTAACAGGGCTTTCTTCTTCTAGTCTATTTCTGTATATCATAAACTATTAATGGATATTGTAAAACTGAGCTATCCATTAAGACCAGTCTAAAATGCTCTTGCAAATACTAATATTCACATACAGAGTCCTAAATAAAACTACATCAGCATTCTTCCAGCTAGTGTACCTTAAAAAAATACCACAGCTTTCAGAATTCATTACTTCCTCTCTCAGCACTCAGATTCTGGCTCATGCCCTTTTCTTTCCCATCTCTTTTTCTGGCCCCTCCCTCTCTCTGTCACATGGATCAGCACACACATAGACGGAGGAACACACTTGCACATGATCCTCGTGATTTACATACAAGAGTTTCTTAACACTCCTTTTAAAAGCACTACTATCCCCTTTCATTTTCAGAAGTCCAGGCAAGAGCAATTTCCCTGGCCAGACAATTCTGGTTCAAACATGCAATGATTTTTAGAGAAAACATGCAGATAAAATAGGCACTGAACTTTATTTCAGACTTCCTCTGACTGAAGTTTATCAGTATATCATTATTCTACTAAAGAAATATTTTCCATGCCTATGTGTTAGTGTGTTGATTGAGAAATATTAATTTCAAATAAAAGTCTATAAAGGCTGAATATACTGTACTACATTATTATCAACAGGAACGTTTGGACTATGAGGAATGTATTAACCCAATGAAAAGACATTGTATGTTGTAGTGCTTATAAGAAAAAGGAGCTGGACTCCAATCCAGAAAGTTTTCTTGGTCTCATGTTGCTGCAATTTTTAGGAGACTGATCAGTTTGGGGAGACAATCAAATATCAAATTAAAAGTATATTGATAGCAAAATGCAGTCAGGAAATAACATTGGCCCATTGCATGATGAGCATGATCACCTCACCAACAGGGACAAAGTCAAGACATAAATGTTTGATGCTTTCCTTGACTTGGTCTTCAACACTGATGATGAACTTTGGGACTCCCCAAGCCCTGAGCTGGACAGCCATGACAGCAAGAATGAGAAACTCCCAACCATGGCCCAAACTTGGGCTGGATTTGCTGCTCCAGCTGGTTCTCTGTAAGTCTGTAGAGCCAGGTGAAATTCATCCCAGGGTACTCAAAGATCTGGCAGATGTCATTGTGAAACTTCTCTCAATGGGTTTTTCAAGAGAGTAAGGGATCTAAGTTGGTCCCAGGTGATTAAAAGTTGGCAAATGTCCCAATCTTCAATAAGGGCAAATGGGTTGACCCTGGTCACCACAGGCCTGTCAGTCTCCATTGAGTGCTTGGCAGAATAATGAAGATTATTCTGTGAGCTCTGGAATAACAGCTGAAATCCTATGTGGGCATTGCTCAAACCAGCACAGGCTCACCATGGGAAAGTCCTGCTTGACACACTCAATTTCCTTTCATTGCCCAATCTTCTTTCCTTCTAAAATCTATTAGCTTGGGTGCTTCATCATCTTCCTATCCTTTAAGCAGTATCTTCTTCATTACCAAAGTTGTGTGTCCACCCCTCACCTCTTAAGCAATGAATTTTCAGGGTGGAACTAAGCACCACCTCCCTCCTGTGAGTTGCATCAATATGCCATGTTGTGCACATGTGTTGCATTCGTAGGCGACACTGCAAAATGTGCTGTGTTTTATTTCTGTTTGAACTGCATGCATGTAATTTCCCTTTACACTCTAAAGCTCAGTGGCATTTTGTTCTTCACTGGAGAGGCTAACATGGCTGGTTGCCATCTTTGGGATGAGGTCCACATCATTTGCTGTAAGTGAAGGATTAACACATGGCACCAAGCCATATTTAGTTAAGGATTTGGGATGTCACTGGCTTTCAGCTTCTTCTACCATAAACTCTCTGACAAAATCCTATTTAATGCTTTGTATGAATTAAGTGTCTTTAAAGTTTCATCAGTATGATTGTGAGTAATTTCTGCCTGAAGTAGCAAATGTACCAGTTCAGATATTCTGCTTTCCTCTCTTCCATGCCTGTATTCAAATCCCTTATATAAATATGCCCACACCTAAATCTGTCCCATCTTGTTGAACTGCATATAAAATTCACACGCTGACTTGTGTAAATGCAACCCAACCATGAAAGCAGTTTGCTCATGAGTCACACAGCCCTGCAAACATTGAGGTAACAGCAAAACCATCCCTTGTTAGATTGAAGGTGGGGTATTAAATCCTGATATCATCCTGAACTAAGCTTGAAAATAAAATTCTTAAGTGCTTTGTTCTTTTCTGGAAGTTTTTAAACACTGACTAAATGGTTCATCTTGTAACTATAAAAAGATAAGTAAATATAGTTCTTATTTCATCAGCTATTATAAATAATTATGTCTCTTGCTGTACAATGGCAAATATGATCACTGAGATTAGCAATAGAAGGAATATGGTCAGCAGGGACGAAAATGCAATTTCTGAAGATATTCCATCAAGTCCATCAGAACAAATCTGTACCTTGTTTTCTACTTATGAGGTCTCCTTTCTTCTGACATTAACATTTATTGACTGACACCTGCCATTAAGGCTGATCTGCTGTGGCCAGGAAGGAAGTAAAAAGTATGGACCTCAAACTTCAGTATGCAAATTAACCCAATAGGCTTTAAGTTGCCCAGAAAATAAAAAGTAACAGGTTTTTTTAGTATTTCCATAACAAAGCCTTTGCACTCAGGCAGCCATATTCTTCCAGAAGCTTGTTTGGATTATCCTTTTCTTTTCTTTTTGCTTTTTTTTTTTTTAAGTAATCAGAATAAGAAATTTTAAAATAAGGATTTGAAGAAAGATGATGGAGGCTTTTCAAGTGATTGAAGAGAGCACTTTCCAACTACCAGGACCAGCAGGGGGGAAAACATAGAAATGCTTCCTTGCAATTGTACCTAATACAGGAAAAGTTTTAGTGTTGCAACCAATGGGAAAAGAAATCTATGTCCAGATACTAAGACAGATAAAGACAATTAGGGAGACAAGGCTGTGAGACAGTTTTATTGAAGAGTAAGACTTTGCATCCAACATGATACAGGAGGTAGAAACAGTGATAATATGGCTAAGCCAGCCACTGCCTAAAACAATACCTTTGGTGGACCCTTGAAATAAATTACCTGAAATACGTCTGCATGTAATTTACAAGTTTTATCACTGCCACAGTGATATACAGGAGTATAATAGAACCATACATGTGGAAGAGGCAAATACTTTTGAATAAAGCATAAGTAAAAATATGGTGGTTTTAGTTTTAGTAAACTGTGTAGGACTACACAACATTACCAATATTTGCACATCTGTTTCTGAGTATTTATGGAACAGAGGGAAGTATGGTTCTGCTCAGATTGTGTCTTCAACTATTATGGATATGGAGGAGGCTATTCTTGTGCAAGTTTAGGCAATGCATGAAGTTATGATGTTCATAGGTCCTCATAATCAATGAGAGGTTTTTTTTGCAGAACATGTTACACTGACACCATTGTATGATAAATACACTTCCTAACAATAGTGTAGATGCTCTTTAATGAATCCTAACTTTCCACACTCATCCTATGTAAAACAACTGTATATGATGTAGAAAGATCATCCTTGGCATACATATGGTATTGCAAGAATCTGGCACATTATGTCTCATTGCATTTAAGCCAGATAGCCAGGAATAGCCAGAAATTCATTTGGATATTATCCAACCATTGTTAATCCTAAAAGACATGGTATAACAAGTTGGCATTCGTATATGTGAATAATGGAATACTTCTTTAATTATGTACAAAAATCCCAAATTAACTAATTTTGTCTCTTTATAAAGTGCCCCTTCTGCATCTGTTTCAACTCCCATTGAAGTCAAAGGAAAGCCTCCCATTGATTTCAGTTGAAGTCAGTTAAATTTTATGAAATTCTTTTGCATTATGGCCCCCGACTTCCTTGAAATCTGTTGCAAATTTGTTTGACATGCAAAGTGCTTGCCTCACAGCCTGTAATTCCATAAAGCTGTGCTGAGGACTCTTACTTACCTAGCACCATTAAAAAAAAAAAAAAAAAAAAAAAAAAAAAAAAAAAAAAAAACAGAATAGACCAACTTCAGAAAACATTTTGTAGCTGCCTAAAAATTAGAATTAAGGGCCTAATTAAATGCCTAACACATCTGCTGTCTTACATGAAACTGGAAAACAACCATTTAGGGCTTTTAAAGCAGGAGGATGTGAAGAATGCTTCTTTGAAAGCCTCTTCTCTTCTAATAAGCCAATATTATGCCATTATTAAAAGCTAAGCTCAGAATTTTGAGAAATATCAGTGAAATAAATTATAGAAAGATTCTTTTCTCCAGTTAAAATATATTATTTCAAGTCTTAATATTATATGAGCTATATGAGCATTCTTTGAGTTCATTGCAGAATAGACACATTTAATAACTTCAAAACATGTACAGAATAAAACATTTAATTATGTTCAAATGTCCTAAATGAATTGTGCTTGCACCTTAAAAAGTGTCCCCTTTTTCCTATCTGATTCAATTCTTACCAGATCCAAAGCTTAAGGGTTATCAAAGATGGATGCAAACTTCATAGTACATGAGATACATAGGTTTAAGTAGATGTAGAAATAGGTTAAAAAATTTTATAGAAGACTTTATATGGCTTTGACAAACTACCACTTCATAGTATATTCAAGGATTAAACAGGCTATTATTTTCTTCCAAAATGGACGTACTTGTTTATAGCATTTAATTTTAAATGCATTTTGCCTTATGGGTTGAGCAAGCAGTTGTCTTTTTTCTCTCCTCCCCTTTCCATCTATACGGGAAGTGCACAGCACTCTCCTTTAGGCACCTTTGGTGGTGACAGGGACAGTAGTATTGAGTGGACCCTCAGCAAGTCTGCCAATGACTGCAAGCTGTGCAGGGTAGGATGACATGCTGGAGGGAAGGGGTGCCACCCAGAAGGACCTTGACTGCCTTGAGTGGGGTGGTGGGCTCATGCAAATCTCATGAAGTTCAGTGAGGCCAAGTGCAGGGTCTTGCACATGGGTTGGGGCAATCCCAAGCACAAGTACAGGTTGGGCAGAGAATGGATTGAGAACAGCCCTGGGGATAAAGACTTGGGAACAAGATGTTTGTCATGAGCTGGGAACGTGCATTTGCTGCCCAGAAAGCAAACTTATCTTGAGCTGCATCCAAAGAGGCATGGCCAACAGGCCAAGGAAGGTGATTTTGTCCCTCTCTTCCAGTCTTGTGAGGTATCACCTGGAGTACTGCATCCAATTCTGGGGCCTCCAGCATAAACAGAACATGGACCTGCTGGAGTGAGTCCAGAACAGGAAGACAAAGATGTCCAGAGGGTGCAAGCACCTCTCCTGTGAACACTGAGGTTGAGAGAGTTGGAGTTTTCAGGCTGAAGAAGAGAAGGCTTCACAGAAATCTCATTGAAGCTTTCCAGTACCTGAAAAGAGCCTATGAGAAAGCTGGAGGGGGACTATAGAGGGACTACACAGCAATAGATTAGCAGGTAATGGCTTTAAATAGAGAGAGGTTAGGGTTAGATTAGATAATAGGAAGAAATTCTTTACTGTGAGGGTGGCAAGATTTCTGCTCTAGGGAACATAATTGCAGAGAAAAATTGACTATTGTCTCCCAAACCTCTGACTCCAAGGACAACAACAGACAGACAATTCACATGCTCATACTTCTACTTCTCAGTTCTGAAAATGGGCAGAATAATCCCTGCTTCCCACAGATTCTCTCTATGTTTTTAATTCATCCCATAGGATTACAGCAAAGACCCTAGGGTCTGGTCTTTCTGCCTAATGAAGAACTGACATTATGTCTAAGAAGTGCAGCACTAGTTGTGACAATGACAATGATCACAACCAGTGAACGTATGGAAAAAATCCAGCCTGACTTCCTCCTTTACCTCAGATCTGCCTCATAACAGTGACGCTGCTTCATGATCTGGACTTAGCTGGAGCTGAGACTACCTCCAAGTCTGTCCTGCTCACCTTGCTGCTCTGTGGGTCTGGCCACTGGTGGATTGCATTGCCCCCTTTGGCTCCTAACTCTTAAGGAACAGCTGGCTGTCAGTGAAAGGTTGTTTGTCAGGTTTGAGAATAAGTTCAACCTTGATGTTCAAACTAACAATTAAGAGGAAGGAATTTTAAGTTCTATTTGTGGAAAAATTATGGAAAAACAAAAATGAAGTTAGGGGGTAGCACAGTTTGCTTACTAGGTATTTACTAACTTTGAATTAGCAACTTTGAACTGACTGTGGAGCTTCAATTCAGGTTTTCAATGCAGGAAGAATAAAGTTTTGGTTTGTGAACCTAATAGAATAAATATGGTTGTGGTGTGCATTGATGTAGCCCTGCTATCCTGATGCATTCTTATTCCCCATGTATGACACTCATTAAAAACAATACCTAGGTATATAAAAAGATGCTAATTTTTATTTCAGAATTTGCATGCCCTTCTGTTTCATGAGCACAATTATTTTGTTCTTTTTAAATTTTTAATTGAACTCTTGACTATAAAAAAAGTTGAGTAAAGAAAGGCATAACATTTATGACTTGGAGGCAAATTCTCTAACATCTTGATCTGTCTCAAAGAGGCAATGATATCAAGATTGCCTTAAATGCTCCAGAAAGTTTCCAGTGACAAAGAAAATTAATTAAGTTCTTTTCCTACAACCAGAATATAAATAGTGTGGAAGCATCTGAAGATATTTTCCAGCTGCTGAGCTTTGCAAGTATTTCACAACCTTGGAAGAAGTTCTTGTTATCTAAACAGCAGTGTTATTAGAGATGATTAATCTTGTCCTTGCTATTCAACCAAACTATATAATGATTCTTTCTTCCTACTTCCAGGCAATATGGTACACAATATAGAATGCACATGAAAACAGCCTGCAAATGACTTCTTGCTATATAGGTCATTAATACTGTAGCAGAAAACTTTGTAGATGAGATAAATGGTAGTGTTAGTTACACATGGTTACATTCCTACTGAAAACTATGCCTTGAGTCTCTGCTAGTCTTTTACTTCATTGTTGGAATATGAACCAAACTGGATGTAGCCAGAGTTCTGGGAATGACTTATGGTGGGACAATTTATTGGTCAAATCTTAGGTTTTTCTAAAAGCGTGGAAATTAGTCACAGCATCCTTGACTCAGTCAAACTTTGCATCCAGTGCAGTCCCATGAATAGAATCCCTCCTCCAGGATGTACTTATTCCAGAACCAGACACTGAGATGGCTAAAGCCAGGTGAGGCTAGTCTATCCTGTGCAGTCCATACTGCACCCAACAGGAGCATATGCTCATGCTGCATCACACTGGCATATACAATAAAAATATGTTTCTTTCTCCAGCTTCTAAAATAGAATTCTTTGAACTGTGGCATGGAATCTAAATTGCTTATGGGTTTTTTTATATAAAAGTTATTCATACTGAGAAAGGGAGTATAAACATATAAAGGAAAACCAAATTACTATTGGTATGTTTGATCAGCATGAATCACAAGGAGCCATCTTAGTTGTTAGTAAAAATCCTTTTTCTGATTTTCAGACTATTGCTGCTGCACTAAATTCTAATCAAGGAAGTCTTTTTCACAGAAGAAACTGTACAGTGCTTGACCACATACTTGATGCATGCAGCTAATGAATGCCAGTTTCCTGAGATATGTCTTCTAGCTTGAATTTGTACAAAGCTTTGACATAATGAACACAGATTAGATTAGTAATTATTCTGAAATTATAGTTCTTGGGTTTGGAAAATAAAAGGAATACTACTGACACAGGCTGTAAAATCTTTTTAAAAAGCCATTGACACAGTTTTACTCTTTTCTTTCCTCAAAATGAGCTTCAGTATTAGGTACTGAACATTAGGTAACCTCTGCGTTTAGGGCCACTCTATATTGACTTTCAGCAAATTTCACACAAGTTCAGCTTATCTGAAAAGCACCTCTAAGGAAAACATCTGATTCTTCTATAGAAGAGAAATAGGAATTAGTATACCAGCGGTTGCCACTGTTTTTTTGCTAAGTAAAAGAAAAAAAAAATACAAAGTGCCTTGGTTTTGAAAGACAGGTGCCTGCCAAGGAAGGCAGGAGCTTCTCTTGGAATAGAAAATGTAAACCCCCTCCCTCCAAATTATTATAATTTCTAAAATTAAAGGGGCTCTCAGGCAAAGATGTGAGGATAGGAATAACAGTTCTTTAATATGTATAAACAAAATAAAGTAAAACAAAATCCAACAAACTACAACCTAATAGGAAAATTAGACCAAGATGCAGTATTAAACAAAGAAACCAAAAGCTGATATTTAGAATACAACCTGACACCCTGTCAGTCAGGGTGTTGGTAGCAGTCCAGTTTCAATGGTGGCTCCAGTAGTCCTCCTGGAGTGACAGATGGTTCTGCTGAAGCAGAGATCCTGTAGAAGGGCAGAGTTTTCTTCCAGTGGTCCAGTGGTGATGTTGAAGGGTCTGGTCCTTCCTCTGGGAATCCAGTGGGAGAGAAGGCTGCTCCTCTGGGAATCCAGTAGAAGGCAGATGCCTGTTCTGTCCAAATGCCCAAATTATATCCAGGTGGGAATGCTTGGCTCCTCCCCCTGGGCGGAGCTTCTCACAATGGGATGATGTCATTGTATGAGTCATGTGGTGGGTCCTTAATTGCCCATTAAACAGGAAATGGCCCCCGGAGGGAGTTATCTGTGACTCATGGGGCAAGGCATTGATGGCCCATTAACAGAAGATAGTCCAGGGAAGGAGGTAAGGAAAACATTGCCCCTCCTGGTTTCAACAGTTCATGAAGATGGAGATAGAATACAGACCTTCTGGCATATTTTTACATTGTAACCTAGGACACAAGGGAATGTACAATTTCTGATTTTGATTAGGCTGCCTTTTATCAACAATTTAAAAGTTTTTTTAAATTTTCCTTCCTTGGTATTTCTTAGTCAATTTAGCAAAAACAAAGCCCCTTTACAGCAAACAAGGGAGGATAGATAGTACTATGGAGGAAGGGCTGTAGTCACATGCAATGATTAGCAAATGGGCTGTGTTTAAAGGAGACAGGACTATGATTTCACAGAAAAACTGAAAAGTGTAAAAGGTTGTGAATCTAAAATTAATACAACTTCTATTTTATTTTTTTAAAATATTGTCTCCAGTCAATATTTATTTCTGGTGTTGCAAGTAAAGAAGGTAATTTATGATTTTTACAATGTTATAAATATACCACATACTTAGGGACCAAATTTGCAGAGTAGTTCCTTTAGATTTCCTCATGGAGGAAAAAATTCCAACCACCCCTCTTCATAAAACCCCACTCTCTTGTTTTCACAAATAGGCTTACTGAGGGCAGTGAAAAAGACTTACTTCTTGGCATCTTTATTTCCTTTAAGAATTTCAGAATGATAATGCAACAAAAAATTCACCAGAATTAACTTATCAAGCTTTTTGGGACCTCCTGTTATATAAAGCAATCCTTTGAAATAGAGTAACCTCACAGCAACCCTATATTAAAATCCCTTCTCCAATATATTTTTTAGTCCTTTAAAAACACTGCATCCTAAAATTGAAACCATCAGGATGACACAAATCTAGAGCAGAGAGTCCTGAAAGACAGGACAGGATTATTGTCAGCTCACACCAATAATTAACTGTGTGGCAAAATGTTCTCTAGCCCTGAGATCCACTGATGTGGAACTGTCCAAGTCTGTCACATTCTCCTCCTTTCTGAAGCATCATGACCACAGCCAGGCTGACAGTTGGAAATGGTCCCTCATCTGTGTGAATACCTACTCTTAAGTCTGGGAAATTACTTGGACATTGAGAGCTGCTCTGACAAAATCATGGGAGGGAGTGCAGCTCAAAAGAAGAGCTGAATTCCAGTGCCTAGGAAAATTTTGTTACTACATAATTTGCTAGTACTTTATAATTGTAGCATGCAATGACTAGCAAGTCATTGAGAAATGCTCAGAGACAGGCAAGAAAAATGTAATATTTAGGCTTTTACACATACAGGCTGATGATGGAATTCACATTAAGAAATGTTTCCTATAAGGCATCAAAACCAACTGTCTCAGGGCAGCTATAACACCATATTTAACTAACACAGCTCTTTTATGTTAAACACTCTTGTCAGGGCCATTTCCTTCTCTGTACATGAAGCTTTAATAATATGGGAGCAATAATAAAAGGATCCACTCATTTTGCATAACATCAGTAAACCAAGATAGATCATTATATTTGATATTTAAGCCTGTTATTAGAAACTAAGACTGCTTTCACCAGGATCAGTAAAAGTTTCATCAGGGTTGCTGATCATACTGAAGAAGAGAAGTGCTGTGGCATGAGCAGCTAAAATCCATCTGAAATTTTGTTAATCCCCAAAATGGCAATCAATTTGGATACTTCATTTTTACCAGCATGAGTCTCTGTTTGGTGGAACAGCAGCCACAGCGTGAGATGATATTGTGGAAAATAAAAATAACATAAAAATAATATTAATCACTACTAGATAACTAATCTGACACAGCTGATGGAACATTCTGGTGCCACATAATTCTGGCACAGGAAGGATGTCAAGATCACAACTTTTATATCTGAAAGACACTTAGGAAATTGCCTCTGATCTTATTTTCATTCTGGTCTTCTCTAAATGTCATATTTTCAAAACTCCATTTTAGCAAAATAATGTAAGCAATTTTAAACAAATTATATAATTTTATTGACATTTGACCAATTAAAGTACATTTGTAATCAATGATGCAAAAAGAGCTTTAAGTAAAATGAAATATCTCCAGCTAATACTTTTTTAATCCTCGGTCTTAAAATATTTACTACATAAACAACAAGCAGGGTCAAAGCAAATTGCACTTTATAAACTCAACTTTAGGACATCAAACAAGAATTCATAAGCCCTATATAAATGAAAATGCTTAACTTCAGTTTGCTCCATCCCTGGTCTACCCTATGGAGATAAGAAGGGAAGACTGCAACTTTAATTGGTCCAATAAAGTCGGCTTGTGTTGTGGTAAAGGAACATAAAAGCTAGATCAAAGCCAGCCTGCCTAACGGGCCTGTCAATACCAACACTGAGACAGCAGCAGCAGCCCTGCAGCAGAGCGGTCAACACCAGGAATGCAGGTTGCCATATGCAAGGCAATCTTTAAGCACTTCTGTTTATTGGTTTGCAAAGACTTTCCTCAGCTCAAGTTACATCAGTGTTAAGCACTCTTTATAGACATAGGAAAAAGCGGGAGGTATGGAAAGAGTGGAGAGAAAAACAAATATCATTCCTTTCCTCGTGTGTAAATGTTGAAATGGAGTTTCCAGCTTTCTTTGCCATAAATTCTTCCTTTCATTTTTTAATCAAGTTCTGAAGGATTTTATTACACATTGTGCTATCTGCTGGTTCTGTCTTGTTTTACAATGATATATAAATGAAAGTTAAAAACAAAGATGGCAATGTATCCCTGGCAGGTGAGTAGGAAAAGGAGTGTATTTGAACATCACAAATGTTTCCTGCATTCTGAAATAAAGAGAAAGGTTTGTACATGATGTACCTCTTTATGTCTTTCAGTGCAGTCATCTCCTTATTGCCTAAATCTCATTTCTAAGAACAAATTTGGCTCTGAACTTGGAAGTAGACCTGCCTGTAGACTGCAAAGATACTCTGAATCACCTCTGAAAATCTCTCTGCTGCAGGAGTTTCTTTGTTCACATACCTAAAATATTTGTAGAATCCCTGTTCTCAAAGCATGGCATCACCTCTAACACTGATATAGAAGCACTGCAGTTTTCATTTTACTGGTGGGCAAAATATTTTCACAGAAGCTACTTTGTCCTAGGTCAGGGAGGAATTCTGCAATAGAGCAGTAAAGCAAAGCTAAACTGGGAACATCTCAGGTGAGAAATTTTGCTAATGAATATGTAAAAATGGCTGAACCCTCTACCTTGTGTGCACTGGACATAAATTTGCTGCTTGGAACTTGTCTTCCATATGGCAGTACTAAGTCCAGCTTGAGACACGAGGAATGCAGCCAGACTTCTAAGGCTTTGTCTCTACTGGTGAATAGAGCCAGGCCAGAAATCAGCCTTAAACACTGGATCCATTGTTGTCCTCATCAATTCATTATAGCCTTGCCCCTACATCTGTTTTGAGCTATTCAAAGCAGTTTCCTACACGATATATCTTCTCCCAAGAGAATTATCCCTGAGCATCTACACTGGCTAGACCAATTCACAGCTGTGTTTGACCTAACACTTAGACAAAGCCTTGGTGACCAGTTCCAGCTTGATAAACAGCTTTCCATGCCATAATAAGGACACAATTTTGAGGATTGTCTCCTCCCTGTTCTAAAGGACCCAAATACAACAAAATTCTTGATTGTGTTATGAGCCCCTTCAGTATTAAAAGAGTTTCCTAGAATACTTCTCACCTACAAATGTATATGTTTCTCTGCTGCAAAATACATTTAGTCCTTTTTCCTTTAATAAAAATGTTAAAGTCACATTCTAAAGCTCTTCTTATATGGTTTCAGCAGTCATGCCCCATGCTTGATTGCTGTTCAAGTGTCTGCTGTAAGCAGCTGTAGTATGATTAGCAAGGAGCCCTTTCCAGTTTCCAATCCAGAAGACATGCTACAGCTCCTGCGAGGCTGCAGCCTACATGTACACAATTCCTACATCCCAGTTTCCTTGCAAAGCAAAGCTGTGCTCACAGTCTTGGTAAAAGTAAGAGCAAATTCTAATCAAAGGACAATCTAAGTAATTGGAAGGTTAGGACTTCAGCCTGCACCAAAGCATGCAAGAGAAGAGTGAATGCAAAATATGGAAAAATCTGGTAAAGCAACCACAGGAAGAAGCAATAAGCTCTTATTCTGTTTGAGAAACTGGGTCTTATTTGTAGAATATATATTTATATCTATTTCAGAGGCAGTTTGTGCAGTGCTCTCAGAGATCCAGATTAGCTCCTTTTGGAAACAAAGACTGTGCTTTTTATCTGTTTCTTCTTTGCTCCGGCATCACTGTGATGATTTTTTTTTTTATTATTATTATTTTAATGATTGTAGTTGCAGCCAAGCTTCCATCATAACACAACAATGACATCAAATGAGACCAATAAGAAAAATCCAGAAGAGTGAGTGAAGCATACAAATGTCTTTCTGGTTTGTTTTTAAGTGAAACTACTATTCAGCCACTGAGAATCTACAAGGTGAAATTACCAAAAGAATAGAACAACAGAATAAACACAGTGTTCAGAATTACCAAATGCAGGACAAAAAACAAAGTGGACCAAAGGGAGCTAAACACAGATGAACATAAAGCAAAACTAAACCTTATGAATAAGTTGTTCCAGTGTGCAGAGTCCTAAGAGCTTGAGCCAGCTTCAGCTAAAGTACACAAACAGAGCAGTCATTGGAGTTCTTCAACAGTCAAGTCACTTGGAAAAACACAAGCAGCTATAAATCAAACAAGCCACGTGCTTGTGGGCATATTTCACATAGAGGGTGCATTGAGATAGACCTGCAAGGACATGATTACAATAGCCAAGAAACTGAGCTTTTTTTTTTTTTTTAATATTTGGAAAGCACCTAGAACTTTCCAATTGCTACCCAAAAACATGTAGTTACAATAATAACTGCAAATGCGTAAAGATTAAAAATGAATGCCAAGATTAAAATAAAGAGGGAAAAAAAAAAAAGCAGTGTGAGCAGATATGAGGCGCTGGTCATGGCACATAAATATGTAATGCTGGAACACACTCAAAATCAAATAAAATTTTTATTTCTACTAGGCTGTTACATTGGTACATAAATATAGAACAAACAGTGATAGGCCCATTTCCACTTCTTAGTTGTGAGTGTTGATAGCTGTATGGTTCTGATGGATAACTGCAGATATAGGATAAGAAAGCAGGGAAAAAAGATTACTACAAGAAATCACATGGTAGTCCCCAGAATAGTATATTAACCTGAAAGGAAAACTTGGCAGGGCACATTAGCATAACTATGAAAACAAGGCAAATATCAGCAGACACTGTTATTGTGGTACTGCTTAGAAAAAAAAGGCTACACTGCAATGATTAAATTCAAAACCAGAGGGAGAAAGATGACAAATAGAAGAGCTACAGGTATTAAAAAGATAATATAATTATTCAAAGTTGTGTTAAACTATTTTCTCTATTGTCCATAAAGTGATTAAATCTTCCCTGGCACAGCAATGAAAACTCTCCAGGAATCTAAAAGTAAGAAAAGTGCTGTTCTGAATTACAAATGTCCTTCGTACTTACCACCTGAGCTCTGCTTCTGACCACAGCCTAAACGAAAGGTCTGCGAATAATACAAGTAGAGGCAACTTTAATTCTAGCACAAAGCAGAAATCTCAGCTACTTTGTTATACTCTCTTACATTTTTGCACAACAGTGCATTTGGAGCACTCACATCGCAGATGGGGAATGTGTGTCTAACTCCTTATTCAGACTAAGAGAATTTAAACCTTCATCTTTCACCTCCAAGGTTCCTGCACCAATTTTTAGACTAGACACGCTCTATCTTGTCCTTAGTCATTCACTAAAATAAGGAGTTGAAATCCTGTCATATTTAATTTAGTTAAAGCATTTCAACTGAATTCTAGGAGCCAGGGCATCACTCAAATTGGCTGCACCTTAGAAGTAAAAAAAAAAAAAAAAGAAAAAAAAAATGGAAGCTTCGGCCAAAGCAACTAAAAAAAGCTAGTTTAGTTTTTAAATTAAAATTAAAATGCTCTGATCTATATTATGTCATGCAGGGAGATGCCCCAAACTGGAGTACGAAACCTTCACTTTGTTCAGAATGTTTTCTTCCTAGGGCCGAACTGTGGAGGTTACTCATCAAGATTTTCAAAGAAACTGCCAAAACTATCACTAAAGTTCAGTACTTGGTAAACCTCATCCATGCCCATTCCTCCAGATCACAATGCTCTATCAAATCACCAACTTTGATCACTGAACTTCATCGCTTAGTCCTATCAAAGCCTGACATATATAGCATGATAGATGAAAAAAATCCCTGCACTTTTCTCATTTGTCATTCATATTTTAATCTGTTCACAGAACAGTAACTGTGGTCTGTGAGTCACAATTGCAACACAGACATCTATGCCATCAACACTTCCAGATATGCCATTTCATGAAACCACTAGCTTTAGAAATCTGAATAGGCAATACTTGGCAAATGTTTGGACAACTAGGGGGAAAATTGGTGTGTTCTAGAAAGCATTGTTTGTAATTCAAAGAAAGTAGCTTGGATATTTGTTTTTGAAAAGAGTGAGCATTCTTTGTAATGTGATGTTTTCAACAAGAGTGGGTGCAATGTTTGATATAGTTTTAGAGTCCATTTTCTCTCCTCATTCTGGAGATTTCCACAAAAGTTGAAGACTTCAATCTGACTCGACCAGAAAAGGCTAGTTTCTGAATTACAGCCAGAAAACTCAAATGAGTTTGCCAAAAAAATAGAAAATTATCTCTATAGTCCAAATATAACAGAAACTATGAGGTAAGTTGTGATAAATCCTATTACATGATCTCAAGTGATCTCTGGGTAATATGTAGAGGTTATGCTTGTGCTTGTTGTTTTTTGTAAGAAATAACTTGTAGTAAATATTGTTTATGTGAACCAGAGTTTCCTTACTATGACTAAAGCACACAATAACAGCGATGTTACCACACTGTTCCTTTTACTCTTACCCTTCCATATCTTTCCTTTATCCATGAAAACAGCATACGCTTCATTTCTGTTTTCCTTTAACAAAACCCAGGCTTAACCCCAATTGTTGTCATGTGCCTTCGTTTCAGTTGGTACTGATTTTGTTTTTCTTGGATCCAACAAAGTCTCGGTATACTGAAAAATAGCTTATTTCATGTCAAAATGTATTGTGCTACACATACTAGCTGATCAGGAGTTGCTTTCTCTAAACACTGAAAAGATTTCCTCTTGTTGTTTCAGGATACTTCTAAAATGCGTCGCTGAGCTTAGGACTAGCGTTTGATTAATGCATGATTTCCTCTTTAAAATTAGAAACAGGAATCATGAGTGATGGTTAATAATTTTCATTTGCTCTTCTGCTCTGTTTTCCAAGCAGTCTAATTAAGGCCTGGTTCCCAAGCTTGATTAGCCTTCTTTTACATCTGACTGCAGTTTGCAGATAGTGCTTCCAGGCAGGAACTCTTGCTTATTTGCAGTAAATGGAAACAATCTGGGAAGGAAAAAGAAGATTGTTTTGGGTTGTTTTTTTTCCTCCTTTAATTAGAGAAATTGTAACGTCTCTTGCCGGAATCAACAACATCATTTAACTATAAATGTCAGAAGTGGAGACACAGTAATGAGGCCCCAAGTCACATTTGCTGAACGGCATGTTGCAGTCATGCCATTAGAGACAACTGTTTTACACTTTAACCAAGTCTGTGGGATTGCACTCAGTCTGTGCTGTCTGAATTTCACATGTACCATGGAAGCTGTAAAAGGTCTGTACAGACGTCCAAGTTCGTCAGTAGTTCTCTGGCCTGGTGCCTTCTGGGGATACGGAGCACCACTGCATCCTGGCAGTGGGGAAGATGTCTCTCCTGCTGACTAACAGCTATCCCAATATAGAGCAATTCCTAAAACATGGTCCTGTGTTACTACCATGCAATACAATACATGAGGCTGTATGTGATACACAACATGCATTTCAATTACCAGCTCAGTCCTCAGAAAAAGAGAGTTTCTCCTCCCCGCTTCCACTGTAGAGTGACAGGACACATCCATTTGCTGATTCCATGGACTTGTCCTTTTTCTCTGCAGTGACATGGTTCTCAGTGGGATGATCCTTTCCATCAGACAGTCTTCTCAGAAAGTGGAGTCTCTTTGTTCTCTGCACTCCTCTGAATCCATCATGGTGTAATGCTTCTTGTACTTTTTAAAAGCTGTTTGCCAGTGATGCTGTATGAAATATGTCAGGACCTCTACCATGATTTTAGTTCTATGTATCTTGTTCTGACACAGACATGATTTCTATATTCTTGATAATCCTGTATGGGGTTGTTTTGCAGTTTTTTTAACTGTAGTATCTTAACATAGGTGCTATAAGTTGACTCAGTGAGAAGAGTTAATATAAGTACTTCTATTTTCCCTAAAGGATAAATGCAGTTTTAAATAGCTCTATTGGTGACCATGTATTAAAGGTAATATTAGCAAAGAAAAATCCCACAATTTGCAAATGTTAAATGTGTGATTCAGCATTTCTCACTAATAGCTATTGTTTTATTCTATAAATTTAATGAGCTTTTGGCATAAATGAAATTAAACACTGTCACTATTAAGTGGATCTAGGTGATACAAACAGTGTCCATTTATGTTACCTAAAGGGGTTGTTTGTACAGAAAGATCTAGACGATGTTCTTTCTACTGATAGAAGCAGAGTGGGACAGATGTTATTACATTTCTAAGAGTCTCAAAAGCTTACATACTGTTTGTGAGAGGGCAACAGGAGATATTCTATGATATTAAGGTGCCTGAAGTCCACCAAAGTTGTATGTTGAACAAAATTCAGACACTCCAAACATGCCCAAAAAATCTCAAAATATCAGTATTACTTTAATCTCAATTTCCTTTTTCTTTTTTTTTAATTTTTTTACTTAACGTCTCTTTTAATAAATAAATACATATTGTTTAAATTTATTTATATTAAAATTACAATAATATGTGTTTTTACATATATGAAAACTATAGAGCTATTTCACTGTATTTCTGCATAGAAGAACCAATTTTATTACATGTCTTCATAGTTATCAACTTATTTTGGTTAAAGAACATGACTACCATGACAGGGCTATATTTTAGAGAGGAGAACAAATGAAATAGGAAGTTAAGTTCTTCTTGTATTGGAAGGGGAAATTAAATGAAAAAGCAGTTGTTAAACATTTTGGGTGACTTGCTGAAAGTTTAATAAATTGTGTTATTGTGCCCAGAACTTACATTTGCCATCTTAATGTCTAAGTGGTTTTCCAGCTAAAACTTTGGGGTGTGTTTGGAGAAAATAATCCATCTCACTTTTGAATGACTCAAACACATAAGTTCTAAGCAACAAAGACATTACATACTTTGTCAGTACACATCACACACTTTAGTCTTTTTCTCTCTAACAGACACAAATTCAGGATTGCATTTTATGCTTTGTTATTAATCTACTTCATTCTCTTTATATCACTAAGCCATAAGTCAGAAATGCTTGTTATACCTGGAAAAAGTCTATGTTCCTAGTTATTTTTGGTCCTTTGACATGTAAGGACTTTATTCATTTAAACTAAGTATTTTATCATAGAGCTTGGCACATCGGTTAGGATTGGTACTGGGGTGAGGCTGGTAATTTTGCTTCCTATTAAAGTTACCCAACAGTTCTCATTATAAAGCCTGTTTTCAGCTGCATATCACTTTGCCAAACCTTAAATATTTGGCCTGAAATTTTCCATGCCAGGTGTCTGCCTGAGGCAGAAATATTTCAGGAAGTTTCATCCAAAATGGTACAGCTGTTTCTGAGAATAAGGTTAAAGAAAACCTGTTGTTTAGTAACGTTGAAAAAATACTGGCAACCTTTTCCTGAAGAAGTCCAAGTGTTTTTATGCAGAAAGTAAAAGTTTGAAGTTTGGGGTGACAGAGAAATGGAGAGGGGGACGCTGACTCTGTCAGTGATGTATGTCTGTTTTAAATGTTTGCATTTAAAATTTTCAAAAGTCAACCTTTGTAACATATTCAGCATGGATTTGTAGGCTCAGTGTCTTGTACTCTAATCTCTGCTGAGGTTCCTTTACTTGTTTCTCCTACACTTTCTGTGGCTAAACCCAGTCAACAGGAAACATTACAGAAAGATAATTATGAAGCACTTAGGCTACATAAAGCAGAGCCTAAATTCAGGCATTATGGTTCCATGAAAGACAAGGTCCTCGCTGGGTATGACACAGTTCCATTACACTTTCTGCTTTCTCAAATGTGAGGGAAGAAAACTAGACCTACAGGGCCTCCCTAGTGACTGTTTCTTCCATCTATGCAAGATGCGGACGCAGGAAGAGGCGCTGAAAAAATTTGGGTACTGGTAACTTGGACATGGAAAGCAGGAACAGCTGGGGTTGTCTGTGGACCCCCAGCAACACACTGGCAGGCCACAGGGTAAGAAAAACAGACCTCCCATGGAACCTAGGAGGGGATGTGAAGGTATGGAAAGCATGGCAATATGGGGACTGGAAGCCATGCAAAAAAGCAAGGTAAGGATAGCTAGAGGAGAAATGTGGCAAAATTGGGAGGAATAGGGTGAGGAAAAAAAAAAAAAAGGAAACAGAATAGGATAAGAACAGGGAAAGAAGCCTGCTGGAGGGAAGGAGTTAGAAGGAGAGCTGGAAAACTCATCCTGAATATGAAGAACAGAAAAGGTGGGTGATGGAGATTAAGTACTGAGACAGGACTGGAGCAAAGGGAATCTTGGACTCAGTGCCAAAAGCAGGAAAGAGAGTGTCACACAGACATGGCAAAGGGTACCAAACTCAGAAGGGTGGGATAAAAAGAGCTATAGGTGCTCAGCAGTGTTTCCTTCTGAAGGAAATCCAGGTCAAGCCTGCAGATGGACTGATGGCCACTGCATGTGACAGTAAAATTCAAAGAGACAGGACATAAACTTAAGTATCATCTCACAACCAATCTACTTAATCATTATTAATTACATTCCCTGAGAATTTTGGTTTCAATGCCAGTCTTCCAGATCATTCCCAGTCTAGGGCTAGCACAAGCCACAGATTGCTCTCAGTTGTTGCTGTATATGAAGACAGCATCCACAGAGGTAAAAGAATATTTGGTTACATGAGCACAGATTGTGCCGTGCACACACCCAGAACCAGAGGATGGGCCTTGGTTCACATTATTTACTAATATAGGCATTGCCTAAAGCTATAACTGTACTGCTGAATGAAAAAAGGCCAGGGAATGACTCAAATACTAAACTGCTGATCGCTCATGCAGATTAAGAGTTAGCTCACTCACAGTCTCTGTTTTGGACCACAAAGCCTAGGAAATATCTGCTTCAGAGTGGACTTTGGTAGGATGAATGTGAGCAACTTTGTGTCACTTTGTCTAGGGCATAAATCAGCAGGGTCTTTTACTCAGCGCTTCTCAAAATGAGTCCACTGTCAAAAAAAAAAAANAAAAAAAAAAAAAAAAGGGATTAGTACAACTGAAGTTAGCAAGACTGTCAGAATGCACCAAGTAAAAATAATTACTGTTTTACAGATTCAATATTATGGTCCTGTTTTCAATGAAATGTTGGATTAATAAGGGGAAGGATAATGAAAACAAGTAAAAAAAAAAGGCAATTCTAAGTGTACATTTTAACAGACAAAACCCAAGCTCTATTTTTGCTAGAAACAGAAGAAATCAAGGCACATACCAACAGCTATTGTGCAGTGGCAAAGTATGCTTTCAGCCCTTGACAGCAAACCACAGGTGACGTATTGTCTCAGGTATTGTAAACTGTGACCTTAAAATATAGCTAAGGATATCAACACCTGCTTAGCTGATCTTGTATCAAATCCAGGTAGAAGCTGTCAGAACTCCATTGCAGTGTAGGCAGGCCTATGCAGGAACTGAGGAGTGGCCTGTGCAAGCTTTTATGGCATACTAAATTGGTGTGGAAAACGTTCAGCCCACACTCCTCTTTTTGCCCACTGATATGAAGTATGTTTGGCAGATCAAAGCTAATATTAGGGGATGAATACCAATGTTGTTTTTTTTTTTTTTTTTAGTAGATTGGATCTCACAGACCTGGCTAAAAAATATATACTGTGTTTCTGAAAGCACAGGTACAGAAAAAAAATGCCAGAGGGCATAGAGGAAATGATACATGTCAATACAAATAACTATCACTCTGGGTGAAATTCCAGTCCATGAACTTCATTAATTTGGTGGTAGCTTGCCAGACTGCAAATCCCACCAACAGAAATGTAATAAGCAATAAAACAGAGGATTCAGTCTCTCTCTGCTGAGTTTCTTGTCTACGTTATTTCCACTATTCCTTTAAGCCAATTAGCCTACATATCTTTATCCTCATCCTGAGCTGTTATCATGAAGTCTCACCTTATACCATAAGCTTAAGACAAAATGCACAATCATTTGAAGATTTCAGCAATGCTCAAAAAGAAAAAAAAAAATAATGCTGAATTTAATATAGCTACCAGCAAAGATTAGTCATTCAAATATATAAGTACAAAGCTATACATGTTGACATTCATGAAAGCCACACTAAACTTAGAAAAACCTCTGAAATATATGTATCTATGTAAAATTTTGTTTTAAGTAGATGCCAGGCTCCCCACTGATCATGTCAGGAGAAGAATATATATTGGCAGGTAGCAGAGTAAAAGGAAAGTCATGGAGGTTGAGAAAAGAAATACACAAGTGTGGTTTAAATGATATACAAGAGTCAACTGGTTGCTCCCTTGATTTTCATGGCTAGCAAGATAAGAAGTCTAACAACCATAGCACGAAATTAAACACATATATCATGGTAATAAGTGTTTGAAAGTTTACTTTGCCCTAGCCCTAAAATCGATTCTTCATAATAGAGTAAATCTATCACTTATTAAATATTTCCAGGTCCTAGCTGCTAAGAGTTTCAAAGAAAAATTATGAACATTGTCAAGAAAAACAACAAAATTAAATTTTCAAGAAATAAGAACTTCTAAAAATCAGGCCATTTACCAAAGAGAAGAAGGACCTCATTGTTCATCAGATTTGTTTTCCTGCTGTTACAGACATCCGTATCATAGGATATCCTTCATGAACTCATGAAGCTGCTTTTAGAGAATGTTGGGATGTTTGTTTGCTTATTCAAACTGTTCTGGAGCTTCAGTATTCCAGCAGTTAAAAACTTTCTTCTGATTTGCAGGTATTTCTGGTTATTTTGCATACACCTAGTTTTATATGAACATTGGGCCTCATCATAATTTTTGCCTTTCTGGCATTAAGCCCTAAACACATTTAGGGACAGTAATGAAATCCTCATCCCAGTCTTCATTTCAGTAAGTTGAATACCATGTCTATTCAGTTTCTTCTCAGAAACTGCATTTCCCCAGCTATCTTGTCTTTCTTGCCTCCTTGTTTCAGCTTAACTCATTTCTAAATATATGGATGGTCTAAACTGTACATAATGTGAAGGAAGCCGCACCAAAACCTCATCTGAGTCTGTATCTCTGATAAATTCTATGTGTCATATGCCTTTTCCAGTACTGGATCACATTGCTGTGATTAATAGGCACTCTCTTGGGAACACTTTGCTGGTGATAACAGGAATTATAAGAATACTTTTCTTTCAGGTTTGTCAGTCTGTCAGATCTGCCTGTATCATTTAACTGTTGTTGCCAATGCCCCATTTTGTATCACACACACTTTATCAACAAAGCACAAATTAAAAGATTAAATAAAACCACTCTCAAACATGATATGTCTTATACTTGGGGAATCTTTGTAAATACACTTTTTTCCTTTTTCAACACCACAGGTTTAATTTCCTTAACTGATCCCTCCCCAAATTCTTAAATTTACTCCTTAATCTCTGACAGTTTAACTACAGCCTCCCTAACTTAGTCCACACACATGTTCTCATTCCTCTTCCCTGTTTTTTCTGCACACATTTCTGCCCTCTTGTATTCCTTTATCCACAGACATGTACCAAAATTAGATGTTGATTTTCAGCAATTCTATTTCAGCCTTTTCTCATAATTTTGCAACATCTAGTCATTGATTCAGATATTTTATCCCAAGTTATTAATAACAAATAGTCACAGAATCACAGAACATCCTGAGTTGGAAGGGACCCACAAGGATCATCGAAGTCCAACTCCTGGACCTGCACTGGACAGCCCCAAGAATCACACCATGTGCCTGAGAGCATTGTTCAAACACTTCTTGCACTCTGTCAGGTTTGGTGCTGTGACCACTTCCCTGGGGAGCCACTTTCTGGGTGAAGAACATTTTCCTGATATCCAGCCTAAACCTCCCTGGACATAGCTTCGTGCCATTCCCATGGGTCCTATCACTGGTCACCAGGAAGAAAGGATAGGTGCCTCCCCTGACCAAAATGAGATTGCCCCCACAGTCCCCTCTTCTCCAGGCTGAACAAACAAAGTGACCTCAGCTGCTCTTCACACAACTTCTCCCTCACCATCGTAATGGATCTTCTTTCAATGATCTCTAATAGGTTACTATTGTCTATGTTACTGTTAGTGAGGTGACCATTCTCATCAAGAAACTGGCCAATGTAATTTCTGGACTGCATTTTGCTATTAACATATATTTTAAGAGCTATTTTTATTGTTCCTCACAGTACTGGCCAGCTTCAACTTTAACTAATCTCTGGCTACATGAATTTTCTCTGCACAATTGTGAACATCTAATCTCAAAAATGAGCCCTTTTTTTTCTTTGATCATCATTACTATGATGTTAAAATGGGAAAGAAATAGGAATGTGAAAAGGTTGTCATTTTCTTAGCTAGGAACAGAACTGGAGATCGTGAAAATAATTAAAAATCTATAGTATTACCCTATCCCATACTTTACTGCAGAAACTCAAATGCCTTAGCTATACTGCCTCGAAGCTACTAGGTATCATCTAGAGCTTTGTTTTGGGTTTGAGGTTGTTGTTTTCTTTTTTCTAATTTGGGGATTTATTTATTTGCATATTTATTTATTGTTGGCTGTTTGGCTTTTGGCAATGTCTAGCTGGCAAAAGTTGTCATTCTATTGGCATTGCATCTTCTTAGATTTCATCTATGCAATAAACTAGTGAGCTATGCTACTCCAGAGAGGTAATAACCATTTTTTCTAGGGGCTACATAAACACTCAAACATACTACATTTCAGTGGTAAACACAGGCGTAATCACTCTATTATTTATCCAGGAAACAGGAATGTGGAATGAAATATAAAGTTATTAATACGGGATTAATTGTAGAAAACTTGTACAATGCAATGCAACATAATCATAAAGCGAAACAACCCCTAAAGAATACATTTAATCGTTTCTATATCCTTCAGTTTATGAGTGATCAGACTTATTTTCAAACTGGGCAAAAACAGCATTCTTTGAGTTCATTCCCATATGCAAAATTTCAGTCCAGAATGATTTTTTTACAACTAAGTTATAAATCGCTGAAAACAGGGGGAAATAATGGAAACACTGACTACAATATCATAAATAAAAGGCTTCCTCTGAAGGATTTCCAAGATTTCCAGTTCATAAGAAGTTTAATGTTTCAATTGAGACTTACACCAAACTTCAAATAATGACACACTACAAATTTGTACTCTAAGCAGTATAAATAAAGTAAATTTATTCATGATATATTACCAGTAACTGTTTATGTCCCAGAAGTGAAAAACACCAAGCTCAAAGGCAGCATGATAGCCTATATCCTGTAAAACCTGACATTTATTTCCAAGACTTCACTATAGCCGAAACTCAACCAATGCCATACTCTTAACAGTAAGAATGTTTCTTTTGTAAAATAAACAGTATATTTTTCATATCAGTGGTTTTTATGCGCATTTTGCATTTAATTTTTGTTTCTCCCACAATATAATTTCATATAAATATATTCTTTTTTTCCCCTTACCCTTAACCTGCAGAAACAGCTGTTCCATTTGTGTTTTCCTGTTTAAAGGAGTATACTTGCTGAAAAAATACAGTATAATGTGGGAGAATTTGTATACTTGTTTCTGTTCTGGAACTGCTCTTTTCTCTCAGGTTAAGTTGGTACATGATTTAGTCACTAGTAACAGTTTTCTGAATTTTTTAATTTTCATCCACTACATCAAGACAGGTCTTAATAATTAACATGCAGATGT
Organism: Bombycilla garrulus; assembly: GCA_013400315.1. Taxonomy (NCBI): domain Eukaryota; kingdom Metazoa; phylum Chordata; class Aves; order Passeriformes; family Bombycillidae; genus Bombycilla; species Bombycilla garrulus. The sequence goes on along the minus strand of VXBU01013855.1, from coordinate 1,419,004 downwards.
AACTAGTTCTATTGATTGGCTGAACAAACAAAGTCATACCCTCTATGATTTGGTACCATTCACATTGTGCCCTGCTGCTCTTACCAGTATCATATTACATTTGATCCAACTAAAGAAAAGGTAATGTGAAGGATTTGCATAAATATTGCAGCTTCGGACTTGAAAACAAAAATTCTGAACTATTCTGCCCTTGGCAAGGCAGGGCTTAAATTTGTCTGTTGTAACAATAAGGCTGCTCTACGGTGTCAGTAGAGACAAGGCAGGTCACAGCCCAGTTCCCCATACTGCATAGAAGTATTAAAGCTGGAAAAGCTCTCCAAGACCATCAAATCCCACTGTAAACCAGGACCAACATCTCTCTAAACTGTGTTACCAAATACCACAGCCATACATATTTTTAGCATTTCCACCACTTTCCTGAGTATACTGTTCAAATGCCTAACCACCTTTCATTGAAGAAACTCTTTCTAATATCCAGTCTAAACTTCCCCTGGCGCAGTTTGAGGCCATTTCCTCTAGTCTTGTCACTTCTTTCTCCTTCTTCAAACATTCTCCCTGGAAAAAAAGCCAGTTAATTCTGAACATCTGTCCTTGACCACTGACAAGACAGGAAACTCAGGGCAACAAGATTCTAATCATGAGCACTTCAGCTAAATATCAAAAAAAAGGTGGAGTGACCTTGAACTCACTGAACTCAAGTGGGTGATTAGAGAGGCACTAGAGCAGCTTCCGAGGAGTGTCCCAACATTAAGAAGGTATTTCAGCTCAGGGGTTAGTACAAACCATGCTGGAATTCCAGCTGCCCCATTAGCTTCTCATTACTCTATTTTTTCTCTATTTCTGTTGCAAGTCCTCACAAACATTCATACTGTCATGACTGATTGTCACTGTGAGAAAATGACTATCCTTATGCTGAAAGGTGTTTCACAACAGCATATTTGGAAACCATGAAGTAGTCTGAATAGAAATCCAGTGTACTTGGAATCAGCTGGAGATTCCTTTTTCCCATGTCTTTCCCTTTCAGCATTTCAAAATTAAATGTAACCATTTTTCCCTTGAGATGTACAATGATTCTTTATTGTTATTCATTGCCTTTTAACAGTATCTTCAAGCAGTTTAAAGAAATCAGCATTTTCTAACATTTTTGAGGTATGTAGGTAGGATTTTCAGAACTTTGGCAGATATCTTTCATGTTTATCGTTAGAAGAGTAACTACCCTATGTTTTTGACTTGGCCATCTGTCTTAGGTCATCACCAATATTGCAAAACAACAGAACAGGATATGAATCTGTCCCTGAACTGTCACATTTACACCTAAATTTATTAAGGAGCACATACCTTCATTACAATTTAATCTAGTATTCTGTACAGCAAACCATGGCGAATAACACATGGTTCATATCCTATCCTTCCTTGCCTCCGATTGGGGAAGTAATCCTTTGAAAAGAGATAGCAAAGACATCTGGGTGCTGCAATGCTCTAAGCTACAACAGCTAAATCTGCCAGTGCTTAATCTCTCAGTGGCCACATTGAGTTTGGTGAGGTTTGGATTAGCCCTTAAGTAAGGCAAGTAGAACATAGAGAATTTATTTGATCTGTCTGAGGTCACACAGAAGCTGATGTAAAACAAAGAATTGCCAGAATAAGAAATTGAAAAGGAAGTTAAGCAACCATTTACTTTCCAACTATATGAAGAGAACATTTCCTAAGCAGTATAATATTTTTATTGACAGGTTAAACTCTTTTTTTTTTTTTTTTTTTTTTAATACACACAAAGGTAAACCTTGTCCCTTAGTTAATATGACACCAGCAATGTCATCGAGTTAACCACACATATATAACCATTTTTTTCCAAACACAGAGAAGTTATATGCAGCAGTAAGAAAAGGGTAAAAATCATGGCTGATTTTGGCCAGAGCTTAAACTTCTAACTGAAAGCTGAAGCACTGAAACCTACCCTTTCACAAAGATTTATCTTCTGCAACAAAAGCAAAATTCTCCACTTTTAGCACCACGCCCCTCTCAAGTAATTTATAGATTAAACATACCTTACTATATATCTGCTAAAACTATTTGCATTCAAAATATACTTATTCTAAATTAAGCCATATGTTGCTGGTGGTTAAAAAAAGTTCTTCCTCCAGCATTGAAACAGATCAAAGTGAATGTTCATATATGCAAATGACTGTAGAGTTGCTTTTTCTCCAGCTGATCATTTCTTCTTATGTAGGTCTGATGTTCCGCTTCTGAGAATAGAACTTATTAACAGCACTAAAGTGAAAAAAAAAAAAAAGAAAAAAAAAGATATCATTCAGCAAGAGCCTCCTCTTTGCCAAACATCTCAGGGTTTTTCTCCAAGGATTTTAAAAGAAAGGAAAGAATGAAGAACAGAAACCATAAAGCATGCATTATTGCTATCATCTAATTGCTGAATGAATAGCACAGTTGTTTAGTCTGATTACACTAAGCTAGTTATCCACTGCAAGCCTCATTGACAAAAAGGGAATCTACACAAATTATAGGGAAATTCAAGCACTAAAGGAATGTTTTGGTTCAGATGTTTGCAGTGACTATTGGCTTTGGTTCCTGGCATAGTTTGCCTTTGCCATATGAACTCTGTTGGGCTGGGTCAGCCCAAAGCTTTCCAAAAAGCCTGAGAAGAGGACAGACTTCCTTGTCATCTGTATCCCATAAATAAATTAAAGTGATGTTCTCCAGTTAGAATTTGTTTCTTGACAGGCTAATCTGCAATCAGAGAAAGAAAAGCTCTTCATTTGTGGACTCTAACTAAAGGAAGGAAGTGTATTCACCAGAGACCAAAATATTAAAAAGTGGAAGAGGAAAAACACATGTTGCAGTCCCCCAAAAAATAAGTGGATAAAGAAATTACATTAGAAACATGCCCTCAGTTGACGATGTTCTAAAACAAAGCATTCCTTTAAAAGGAGCAGGCAAAATAGTTTCACCACTACCATGTTATTACAGCATAAGAACAGGTTTTTCAGGCACTTTTTTTTTCCCCAAAATTTATAGCCTCTATACAGAAATAGCAAAAAATGAAACAAGCTTAATATGCCAGGTTCCAGTGGGCTTGCATTTTCCCTCTTATCATATTGCAAAATGTATGTATGCAGAATGACAGGAATATGGATCACACTTCCCTGCTATTTTTATGACAGCACAACCAAGAAGTAATTGCAGCACATATAAGCAGTGACATGAGTATATTCAGCACACTTTTCTGAATGCACTACTTCAGTCAGAACAGACATTGCAGCACATAGCAGCTATACTTCTCCTCTTGCAGCCGAGTGCAAAACTCCATCAGACTCTCCTTCCATGTCAATACCAGCACTCGGGCTCATCTCTCACATTCTCAGACTATTTCTTTCAAATTGTCTTGCCCTTCTTGTGTTACTGAGGTGAAATTTCTATAGCTATGAATTCCTTATTAGTTAAATAGCTAAATCTCTATGAAATCTTATTATACTCACCAAAATAAACAAATCTTGGTTTTTTGGGGGGTTTTGGTTTGTTGTTTGTTTGTCTGTTTGTTTGTTTGCTTGTTTGCCTGCACTGAATGATTACAAACTAAAATTTAAATAGGAACATGGCAAGAGGCTGCAGTTAGAGACAGCATTTTTCTAGTTGGACTTCTGGGAATCTCTGATTTTTGTAGAAAGTATTAACACTCTGCTGTCAGGTCACACACTTCCCTATTCTGGGGATACCCTGTGCCTGGCACTGGTGGGGTGGTATGGGGCCCTAGTCTCCATTGTCCAACACAGTGATGCCTGTGTTACAGATGCTGCAGAGTGGCAGGTGAGACAGGGACTTCACTGAATGAGTCACATAAAACAAGTAACAGAAATGTTTAATGGTTATTGATTTATAATGCCAAAAAAAAAAAAAATCTTCTGCTAGCATCACTTCCTCTGTCTGGAAAATGAGTACAAGCTTTGCCAATGAAAGACCTGTTTAGCTGCAGCTCCAGCATAGCCACAGTAGCCACACCAACATGCCATTCTAAATACCAATAAGCTTTAAGAGCAGTTTTTCTTGACATCTGTATCAACCACTGTAACATACCTCTAGGCATAAGTATTATTTGAATATTAGCTGCATCATATTTGGAAATATTTTATAATCTCAAATTTGGAGCCTCTTTAAACTACATTATAAAATGCATTAAAGAAAACTGAGAATTAAATTAAATCTAATTTAGATCCTATTAAATTCAAGTTAATAGAAAATGCACTACTGGCTTTACTCAATGAGATCCCAATGAGACCACAGATGTCCCATTTTCTTTCCAAACGCTTTTGTTAAAAAAAAAAAAAATAGTTTCTCTTTATTCCCACAAACTAGAAATAACAATCAAAGTATAATGATTATAACCAGGAACTGACTTTATGAACACAATGAATATACGACTGCAGAATTTTACTTTCCTGTGTTTCTGTTTACTGGCTTTTGCAGGTATATTAATGTCAGTTCTCCTTTCTATTTCCAGTTGAGACAATTCTGATTTAAATATTTATATCCACCAGAATCTTCCTATGTAAATTGTTTGTCTTTGAAATTACCTTTTTCATTCAGAGTTTCAATGGGATAGGAAAGCAGGGCTGGGAAGCGTCAGGTATGGAAATTGAAAGCAATTAGCTATGGGTACTGGCTTTCCGAATGCTTTACAGACCACCAAGCACATATTCTGCACTTAACAAAGAAGAATTAATAATTAATCTTAAGTTTTTGGCAAGATACAATCCAGGCAAGAGTTTAATGCATTTGAACCACTGCTCCCCATCTTGGAACAGGAAATTGGATTTCTGTTTATCTCTGACTGACACTGTGGAGTCAATAATATTTCTCAGGGAAATAAAAGAAGTGCTGGTGATGCTTATGTTTTCAAGAGAAGGGTCTGATGCAGACAATCATGGTTAGGATATATCTACTGAGCTGCATGACATCATTTCCTCATGTATACTCTAACAGTTGCCTGACTTCATCCCTCAGCAGTTTGGGCTTAGCAGCTTCTTTAACATGCCCTGGCTCATGATCCCAAAGATTTGGGGCTGAAAGAAATGGTGTTTTCTGAAAGGTTTTCTGTGCCTCCTCCTCAACCTCCTGTTTATATGAACATGCTACACAGGAATAAAGGGGAAAAAAATTCCATCATGACTAGCAAAGAAAAGCTTCTAGATTTGCACATAGTGGCAGAGATCATCATTGCCTCAGCACTTCCTTTTTTGTACCAGTCTGACTCTGCTGTAGTGCTCAACTTCAGGTTTGTCCTCCCTATATGTGCATTCGCATTTTAATGGTGAACAAAATGCTTCTCAGAGTAGCCAAAGTAGATCAGTAGCACAACCATGACAGTAGAAGAAACTTCACTTCTGTCTCTATTCATATAACGAAATAAACTTTTTTCACATTGACTCAGTGTCACATGAAAACTCCCTTTTGTAGAGGAGGAATATCACCCCTGGCATATGATTTTACACACAAATATCCTTCCCAGTAAAACCTTTTGCTGTTTAAATTCATCTGAAATGCCTGAGTTATTACTTTGTAGTATACCATGTTTTGCAGTATACCGTATTTTGTAGAACAGTATATTTCTCACCTTTTTTGGGTAAGAAGGAACAATTACAGAGTATATATAGCCCAGGATTATATTCAGTTTTCTCAGAACAGGGTTTCTACATGCAATCTGAGATACAGAAAGGAATATACCACTGACAATTTTGGTAGTTAGGTAAGTGCTAGTCTAATTTATGAGTTCTGGGATACACAATTAAAAATCGATATGTTAGACGTGATCCTTTCCAAATCTTCAGAGAGCTTTTCTTCTAGTTCTGTGTAAAAATTAAAGAGAAAACTTTATTAGGTTAAACATATCTTTTACCTAATTGTATTCATTCATATCTGTTATTAAGATACTTAGTCTTTTTTTGAGGCTTATGACCAAAAAACCCCAGCAACATCACTTGAAAACATCCAAAGAGGTGGAAATTACCTGTCTCGGGAGTTAAAGACCTAATTTTGACAGTCGGTTTCTGAAGAGCAATGTGACTTGGACATGTAAACTAATTTCTGGAATCTCCATTTTTTGACATATTAGTGTTATCCACTTCTAGACTCCTTTGAGACTTACAAACAAGAAAAGATGCAGCCTGTAGCCTGTATAATTTAAATAAAATTACCAAATGAAAAATTCAAGTCTTTTGTTTTTTTCTAGTTAGTGCTTGCATTCCAACCTGAAATTATCCAGGGGCACATTTGTCCAAGATGCTACCTCATCTTTTGCACATGAAAATCATTCCATGATGATAGATCAGATATCTTTCATGCCCCAAATATGAAGAATTGCATTTATCTAACTGATTATGCTTTCACTTTTGAATTTGGGAGTAACAAAGCCAATATAAACTTAGTTCATAGTTCAGTAATTAATTGTTTGGAAACAATTCATTATAAATACTCTAGTATTTATAGCTACTATGAAACAATGAAGATAACATCTTAGAAGGCTCCAAGTGAAATAGGAAGGCGCTGCAAAAGATGTGCCATTGTCATTATTAATACAGCTTCTGTCTGACTGCAGCACAAGGTGAGAGATTAGTATCAGCTGTGTCCCTGGAGGGACGAGACAATGCAGAGCCACAGTGAGAAGAAGAGTAACACACCCTTCTGAGACAGAATACGTGGAGGATGAAGCGTCTCCATGGTTCATTCAGTTCCATTTGCACAAATGTGATGGCAAAAAATACCTTTGCTATTCATTTATAAAAACCTTGCACAGCATGTCTGTAATTTTGTGTGGAGTCCCAGAACAGATCTTTTGGCCAAAATGTATTTACTCAGTGTCCGAAGAAATCTTTACTTTCCTTGTACATTAACACCACAAGCTTGCATTGTGACTTTATTAATGGAGGTAAAAATGCTCTTTCATGCAGACGCACTGGACAATAATTTCTGAGTAACTTTCAATCCCTTCAGAAAACATCTACAACTGTATTAAAGAATGTTCTTATGGGACAAAACAATAAATAAACCAAAAATAGCAAGGCTGAGGAGTATCTCTTCCTAATTTTCCAAAAATGGGAAGATTTAGTGAAACTAAACCGCATGACAAAACCATTACTATATCTGAGAATAAACTGCAATCTGGCCCCAATATGTAGAAGCGGAAATTGCTATTGCTGTAAGTATACATTTTTTTACTTTTCATATAAACAAGCCTTAAAGAGGGACAGGATGTGAGCACACCCATCCTCTGGTGAGTACACTAAATCATCATGCAATTTTTTTGTTCTAGATCAATAAATCTCAATTTCTCTAGACAAATAAATACAATAGGGTGGCTAGGAACAAGCTCTTAGGGGTGGCAGTTTCTTAATCCAACACAGTACAGCCAAACCAGAAAACTCACTGTTTGTTCAGTGGCTTCTCCAAGGTCACCCATGCTCTGTCTTCTGTGTCAAAACAACAGACTAACTTGGTTAGTCTGGTTTTATTGGCACTGACTAACTTGCACCCAGATTGCTAGAGTGTCATCCTTTGCATAGCACATGTATCTTGGAAAGTTTGGTATAGTTAGGAACAGGGCCAAAGAACCAGTGCAGATAATCAGGGGTTAACTTAAGATAGGATTGTTAAGGAATAACTGCTCTGAATATGTAATAATGATTGAAAGTGAAAAAGGAATTAATCATTTTAGGTGTGCTTTGTCTATAAATACCAATCCAATAAAGTCATGTTTCAAAGGCTAAAACAAGCCTGATTTATCATTCAGTCTTCTATACAGCCCACTCACAGCAGCCTATAATTTGCTGAAATATAAATATTTATACATAAATATATAGATACACGTATTAACTTGTAACAAGGGATTCAGTTCTTCAACTTTCTCTTTGGCAATCCTTTGTTTGGCTGCATAGGAACAACATTTGTTCTTCTGAGAGTGCATGCAAAAGATAAGGTATTGTACAAAAACTGACAACACCTACATGGCAAAAAGATTTAAAAGGACAATTAAAAAAAAAAAAAAAGCATATGGAAATACACTGTCTGTACACACAATAATGTGTATTATGGTGTACATTTTATTTGAGTCTTTCCATTGCAAGGTACCTTCTCTTCCCATTTGACATACCTAACTTATAATTTATCAACTTATCAACATCTTACATAACATTCAAACAAGAATTACTATATTGAAATTCTTGATTAGTGTGGTGGGGCTGTCTCATATGACAGGATACAGAAAATCCTAATATCTTGTCTTATTCTGCTCTCCTATTCCTGTGTCTCCTTTGCCTTAAATTACCAGTTATTATTATCAATCATCTTGTCTTCACTATGCTTCCAAAGTCCCCATTCCTGTGGTTCATCCTCCTTACTGCACACTCTTCCTGTGGCCAAATTCACTTCCCCCTCCTCTCTTGCACTTCTCCAAGTCATCCCCAGCTCCCTGCTCCCTACACACCATCACGGCCCAGTCAGTTCTTTAATCCTCTCTTTCCCAACTCTCAGCCTTTAATTGACCTTCCTGTAGGAACTGTTGCCAGCCACCGCTTCCCCTTCCCTCTCCTCCTCTGCCTCTTTTGCTGGTCAGTCCGGGTGGGAGAGGAGGAGCGGGAGATGAAAACGGGAGACAGTCTGTCTCCCTGCCAGGTGGCCATGTGGAGGCACGGGTCTGTGCGGTGCTGCTGCTGGGAGCTGAGAGTCTGCTGAACACATGAGAAGCTGGGAAAACTCAAGAAAGGAGGCGGTCCAGAAGGGGGACCAAATGTAGACATCATCAGTGCACACCATTTGGCAAACTGATAGATGCTAAAGATTGAAAAGCAGGGGGAGGAAGCTGAGTTCTGGCTAAGTCATCTTGTGCAAGATATGTGTCAATTACCGCCTGATTTTAAATCACTACCTGATCTTAACAGTAGCATTTTGTAGCTTTGCATTTAGTTCTCCATACTCCAAGTGAACCTAGGCTTATGAAATAAGCATATACTTATAATAATATACATACGTATATTTTAATACATTGTAATTAGCTGTTTAAATTTCTAAAAACATTTTTTACCTACCTGTCACTGAAAATGACAGTGTTCTTTTCCTCTGACTGAAACATAAGAGGCCTAAGAGGATTGAGAGTCAGTTTTCAAGTTTATTTATTATCCTTTTTGATGAGAGGTGGTTTTAAAATGAAATAACTTCTTATTTTATTTGGTGAGGATGAGCGGGGGGGGGTGAAATCTGCATCAGTTGATTTTGTTTTGACAGTAAAAACTCTTTCCCCTAATGAGAAAGAAGAATGCTGGAAATAAAGATTAGTCTCACATGTGTGGAGACAGACCATACAGTTATCAAGAATTATTCCATATGCAGAAGTAACATATCAATGACCTAATTTGTTAACTGGCACCCAGACAAACCTCAGAGCCACCCAAGGTAGAAAAAAAATATAACCAGCTTGCTGATTCTTAGCCAATCTTGCTTTGTTCTTCTTTCATTCAGAGGAAAGGCCTTTCAAAAACAATTCATTTCTCTGCTACATGTATTCATATTCTCTTTTGATATTCATTCAGTTGCATAGCAAAGAATTTTATGCTCAGCCATAGCAAAACATGTATAGACAAGCTCAGCAGTTTTCATGTTGTGCTGTCAATATTGCACAATGCCAGCCCTTTTTAAAATATAAACTTTATGCAGAAAAAAGCTCAGACCTTTGGGCCAATTGATGTCTAGTGTTATCAATTGTATTGGAGTCTTTGCATTACATTATAAGGTTAATGGCTTGCAGAAACACTGATTCTGGGGTTGGAGGTCCCATGAATACAAATGTGTGAAATACATTAATTTTCTATCAATTATTAATCCCAGAGCCATGATTTTGAGATCCTCTTATATATTTAATTAAATACTTTTGACCTATCACATCCCTCCACATACTTTTCCTTAGGTAGGTAATTGTTTGACACAGAAGATGGTGAGGATGAAAAAAAAATCTCAAGTGGGAAATCCTGAAGGATATGATTTGCTGAGTAGCACCCTTGTTAAACAAAGGGTTTATTTCTCAACATACCCTAAATATTTCCAGAAATCAAGAAACTCAAAACCAAAATAATAGATAATTTGACCAAAGTGTAACTCTTTTGCACAAAAGAACAGATCACTCCTCCCACTTACATTAAAGCTAGAGATTTGCCATGATGTCCAAAAGTGCTTTGATGGATTGCCTGTGAGTATAGGTCTATGTACTTGCTACTGAAGAGCATTTGCAACTCCAAAATGTTCTTCATAATATTTACTGTACAGCATGTGCTCATAAGTGTCAGTATGAAAGCTTTTTCTGCTATCACAGGAACAAATTAATTCCTGATTAACATCTAAATATAAGAATGAAAAGGAACTATTGTTAGATAGTTAGAAGGGAAATCAGATGACATAACATAACATATAACATAACATAACATAACACTTGAAAAGGTCAGTAGAAAAAAAAAAAGGAATGGTAAACTTCACAAAAAAGCAGCTGAATCGTAGACTAAGTATGACTCTAAGAGACAGGTGAAGTCCTACAGCCATAGGGTACCAAAAATAAACAGATGCAGTTCAAAGACCAGTTTGAATGGACTGAGTAGCCTTATCCTCTCTGTACTAGACAAATATTCCTTCCTTTCTGAAGGAAAATATGCATAATTTCAAACAAAGAAATTCTAAAATTCTGAAGAAAGGATGGTAATACCTATGAATACTTTCTACTGTATATGCCACTGCCATGAATGACTACCCAAACAGGAAATTGCTGAGGACAGGTAGTGCTACCATGTGCACTCCACCCTTCCCAAAAAAACTATGGAAACCAACCTGCCCATTACATGGACCCCACATCAACATTCATGTTTCTCACATTAATATATAATTTTCATGTGCCAATGCATAACTTTCATTCCTTTAATTTTAAAGTCAGTGATTGAAAGAGCTTCTAGGCCACTTTCCATGCCTTCACAAATCACAATTATATCCATCAAAGACATGTTTCTCAACTTTCTTTAAAAGAAAATAAAATCATCTTAAATTTTGAGATGTAGGATCTCCCTCTAAATCCAATTTGCTTGATTAAAAACAATTGGATGCTGTGAAATTGCTAAATCTTAAGTTGAAAACCTTAGCTATTGCATTTTGTTTCTAATAGAAATTAGTATAAGGCAAGGTACTGAAATATATTTTAAACTTTTTCTTCTACACATACTTGTGCTGGCTAAGCCATGCTAGTGAAAAAATCAGTTTCACCATCTCTTTTGAATTTTTTGTTTTGAGTTCAGATCAAAATATCAAACAATGACAAAAACTACAAACAAAATCAAAGCATAGGTAATCATAAAACCCCCATAAACCCAACAAAACAAGAACAGAAAACACAAACCACAAGATGACCGTTTGTATGAAACAGTAGATCACAGACATTTGGAAATTTGGATATGCGGATGTGCTGGATGAAGGAAATAGGTCAGATGGGGATTTGGACAGGCTGGGTTTTGAAGCTGACATTTGATGAGGTGAAGTCACTGAGAAACAGAATTGTCATGAAACGCCTCATAATACCACATGCCAACCCAAACCCAATGGCTATGTCTATGCTGATAAATAAAATTGAGCCAGAGACCAAAACAAAATGTGACTGTTTTTGGAGGTAGTCGCTGGAACAAATTAGACTCAGAACTCTGCCACACTCTGTTTCTGACTCAGAAACAGTTGGTTGGAGACATCCTCCCAGAGCCTGGGACCAAGCCAGCAGTTAAGCAGATACTCTACAAGAAAGTATCCAAAACTCTACTTTTCTTCCCTCGCTTCTTTTACTTAGTATACCATAACAATTTGTACCATCTATCAAAATATTGCTAATGGTGAGAAATGGTTATAATATCATATCATATCATTCCCAGGATAGATACAATGGAGTTGAATGAGGGATTTCTTTGAGGCTTTAGAGGCTAGAAGACAATGCTATGTTATAGACAGCTCCAGCTGTCATTTCTGTTGGCTGCTGTTGATGCAGCAAACAATGCAGTATGTCTACACACTTTGAGTCAAGCTTTCCTGGAGCTTTCTAGCCAAGCCTGGTGCATATTAGTTTCCAACTACAACTGAACAAGAAGCACCACATTTGTCTACTTCAGTTTTGAAAAAGTTCCCGCAGCCACATTAGCAAGGTATTGGAGGACATTTATAGAAGCATAATTAGATAGTCTCTCATTTCCTTCCTTCTCTCCTGCTTCTCTGATTGCCTATGCCAACAAAGTAAAGAAAGTATTTTCACAATGATTTTAGATTGTAAACAGACAGGATTAATACTCTCCATATATAGTCCCTAAACCAAAACTTTCTTATTCCTGTTCAGTTTAAGATCTTTTCATAACTAGGTCTTATTCCTGCATTGCTGGCTTGATGCCCTGGGGTGGGGATCGAGAAGTTCATGTAGGATGTCGGGCTTTTGTTAGATGGAACAGCTTTCCTAAATTGAAGATGTAAAGTGGAGGCTCTGCCATGTCACTGAAAGGTCCATCTTGTGCAACACAAAGGCACTAGTTTTGAAACAATGCCATAGGAATAACATTTTGTGCCAGATACTACATTTGTTCAGGGTTACTTGAGCAGAAGTAATGAGAAGCATTAAAGTAAGGTTTACATAATGAAATGCAATATCAAACACTATGTACATTAGTGAGAAGAGTAGAGATTGAGTTATTTTGAACAAAACTTAGTCTGCTTCTTGAGAATGGAAAATTACTACCAGACTGCAAAATTACCCTGTCCCAAATTTTAATGTTATTTTTAACCTAATATAAATATGTTTGATTGTAGCTCATTTTGACAAAATGAAAAAAATCTCTTCTAAAATGTTTGCTATATTCTTTTTTGCAACTCTTACACAGCCACCTGATCTTAGAGAGGCCTGTAAAATGTACACAGCCATTTCATAAGATGAGGAAAAAAATATGATGAAATTAAAATGCAAATCATCCACACAGCAGAGTATCAACAGAAGTCAACAGTACAAGATAGCAAAACTAAATAGTGCTTTTAGAAAATTGTATTCTGATTAACACCCTATACAGAGAACAAGGCTGAACACCTTTGTCTCCTTAGGGAATCTGCTTTGCATGGAAATGGGCTCAGAGCTCCCTTAAATAAAGTGTTTTTAACCCACATTATGACTTCTGGTAAGGAATTAATGCCTGAAGGGAGTCACTGCCAGTAAATTTATATAAAATAATCTGGAGGGCAAAAAGCAGAATTCAGAGTCTCTGTGACCTATATGCACTTTCTATGGATGGTCCCATAACTCACCTGCTTCCTATAAAGCTTGCAGCAAGCCTAATTAGCCTTGAACCAGGGCGAAGGTCCTTACATTTCTACCGTTCTCTGCTACCTGTGGCAGTAGGATGGCCACATGGAGAATATTACTTAAACAAGGTAATTTATATATGGGTACAAGAAGGATGACAGTAAATGTCTGTTCCAGAGGGAGGCAGACAGCAGCTCTTTCCTCTCACCTGAACACCTTCAGGGGTACAAAGCAGTTGAGGTATGTCTCAGGGCATGATATGGAGAATGAATTTGGCAGCAAAATCTGCCCATGCTAAGAGAAAGCTGTGACCAGCCTCACAGATAGCTGCAGCAGGAAGATGGGTCTCCCACTGTGCTGCACCCTCAGGAAAATACAGGTCTAGGTTTCCCCCTCTCATGTTTTCAGTCATATGTGGTAGCTAGGTTCACCTCAGGCAAATGGTAGCACATGGCAAACCAAGGCAGAAAATTGGGCAGTGTCAGGAACCAGCTACAGGATGAGTGCAGCTAATGTAGAAAGGGTTGGAAAAGGCTGTGACACTGCAAACCAGCATGAAGAACAGGAAGAAACAGCTGCTCAAAACTATGTCCATGACCTTTCCATGGACAAACCCAGTGGGGAATAGATGTATTCTATGAATGATAAGGGAACAGCCAAATGAAGTGCAAATGGGAAAGACAGACTGAAACAGGGACTGGACAAAGACCAAGAGAAGAAATTACCAGAAAAAAAAATGGATGAGGCAATTTAGACCCCACATATAGAAGAGGAGAAAAGCAAAGCTGTATGCCAAGACAGAATCCTAAGAAAGCCCACAGGAAAAACAGATGGGAAATATGTGTGGAAACAGTGCTAACACCTGCCACAGGTGTGTTATTCTTTCAATATGAAGAAAAGAGTTCCAACCATGTATGACCACAGCACAAGCACTGAAAGAGACCTGTCAGAAAGACAGAAAGGATAAGCAGTCCCAACTGATTAACTTGCATACAAGGAAAGTAGTTCGAAATATTATGTATGCAAAACACGACAGAGAGCCAGGATGAAAAGGACTGTCATAACAAAGGTGTTGCTAGATTTATGAAGCAATGTTCCAGAAGTTCTAATCATCATATTCCCTAGAGAAACAAATGACACCAATAAAGTATATTGATATAATATAGAAGAAACTGTTTCTTCAGACAGTAAGGAAAAGAAAATTAATTGGAACTGTGCAGATAAGGAACTAGCAGAAGACTTCCCCATGTCAAACATGGGTGAAAAAAGTAAAATGCTCATGCTGGAAGCCAACCAAGGGAAGATCCGATGGGGTAGGTTGGAGGGGTTTGAGTGCACAGATCACTGGAATGTCTCCTGCTGCTGCTGCCAGCTGTTTGGATTACACTGTCTCCCCTTATGCAGAGAGGCTGCCAACCTCTTGGGCTCAGAACTGGCAGGGCCTGTTAGGCAGGCTGCAAACCTTCAGGAGAAGGAGGGAAAGGGAAAGCTTTCACTTAATTTGGATAATCCGGTTTGTACTTCCAACATACAAATTAGGCAAGAAACTAAAATTGTTCTGAAGCAAAAGATGAAGGATAACATGAATATAATGCCTGACTCAAACATGTGGGGAAACAAGCAACAACTGGAAGGTGCTGTACTAAATAAAGGAGATTACAATCTGGAAAGACTAACTGAAACTTAGTGGGATAATTCCCTTGTGTTGAAAAGACAGGATGCAGTTTGCATGGGAAAGGCAGAGTAGAGAAAATCAATAGGTGTAAAATATGTTATATAATGCTTTCGAAGCATATATTTTCATCATTTTGACAGTGACAACAGTAAATGGTAAAAGTCTCAGGTGAGCATACAAGAAAAAAAAATGAAAAAGGCCCTATAGCAATAACTTCATGCATATCACTTAGGCCAGTACTCTGGAAAAGAGTCAGGGAAGGCACAAACCTCTGATTGCATTTTAGTTGATCAAGTCTCTAGATAGAGCATACACATGCAAAGTTGTCAAACTTTGCAAACATATAGTGAATTCCAAAAACTAAAAATGAAGAGTCGGGTCAAAGTTTCAGCTGTTGGGAAGTAGGGCATTGAAACTATGAACTCAGAGCACTTGAATCCAATACAGGAAGAAAATAATTCAGAGAGAAAAATGGTGTAAGGGAATCAACTCCACTTTCAGAAATATTTTAGAGAACATAAAATATTGAATATGGGATAAGAATAAATGCTTAAAACTTACCTTTAAAAAGAAAATGAAAAATTAAAAAAAACATTGGGGACTTTTGGTGAAACTGTAAAAGGAATGAAACTCATATGTGGGGGGAGAAAAAAGGAGATAAAAGGCAAAGCAATGGTCAGATTGTCTTCAAAAGGGCTATTCAGAGTTCAAAGTACATATACAGGAAGGAGGGGCAGGAAAGGAATCCAAGGACTCTTAAATCTGAATAGGCCAAAACGGGAAAGGGAGAATAAAAGGATTTATATAGCTACCAAAGGGAAAAAAGAAGTACAAAGATCAAAAGAGACTCTACCAATTAAAGAAAAAGGAAAGAAAATGAAATTAAAAGTGGAAAAATAAAACAAGATTCCAATTTAAACTGTGTATCTTATTTAGCGTGAAAAGAAAAACCACAAGCAATTTCGAGCCTACCCCTCCAAAATCATCCTCAACTGTTTGGAACAGGTCCAGAAAAGGACCATGTTGAGACCCATAAAGTACTTTTGAAGTATTCAAGAGTAATCAAGAGACCTATCTTTGGCATAGAATGTAGGAAATTTAGGGTGTGGTTCACAGGTTGTATCCTGGGCAATAAAGGCACTAGTATCTCTGAGCCAGTCCCTCTAGGTTTCTCAAGATAGACAAAGAAAAACAGGAAATTACCTGTCTTGATTTTAGCTGGCATAGAGGTTCAGTTTTGTTTTCTTTCTTTTTTTTTTTTTTTTAGCAGTAGCTGGTACAGGGCTGTGTTTTGGATTTGTGCTGTTAATAATATTAATACTACAGACACGTTTTCATCATTGCTTACACAGGGCTTACACAGACTCAAGACCTGCTCTGCTACTAACACCCCATGTAGCATGTAGTCTGGGGGTGCACAAGCAGTTTTAAGGGGACACAGCCAGGACAGCTGACCACAACTGAGCACAGGGATATCCCATAGCATATGCTGTCATATGTCAAAAGCTAGGGGTAAGGAGAAAAAAAAGGAGGATATTCAAAGTGATGGCTTCTGACTTCTCAAGTGTGCTAGTTTTGGCTGGACTAGAGTTTGTTTTCTCCAAAATGGCTGTATGGGGCTGTGTTCTGAATTTGCGCTGAATACAGGGTTGATAATATAGAGATGTTTTTCGTTATTGCTGAGCAGGGCCTATACAGAGCCAAGGCCTTTTCTGCTTTTCATACTGCCACACTGGTGAGGGTGCACGGGAGGTTGGGAGGAAACACAGCCGAGACAGGTGCCCCCAAGTGACCAAAGGGACATTCCACACCTTATGGCATCATGCTCAGCATGTAAAGTGAGGGAGTAAGAAGAAGAAGAGGGGATGTTTGGAGTGATGTTGTTTGCCTTCCCAAGTCACTGTTATGTGTGATGCTCTCCTGGAGAAGACTGAACACCTGTCCATGGGAAACAAGGAATTAATTCCTTGTTTTGCTTTGCTTGCATGCATGGTTTTTGCTTTACTTGTTAAATTGTCTTTATCTCAATCAAAAAGTTTTCCACCTTTTACCCTTCTGATTCTCTTGCTGACCCAATGATAGGTGACTGACAGAGCAGCTGCATGGTAATTGGTTTCTGGCTGGGGTTAAACCACGACACCAAGTCACTGTTACACATGATGGAGTTCTATTTTCCTGGAGATGGTTGAACACCTGCCTGCCCATGGGAAGTGATGAATGAATTCTTTGTTTTGCTTTGCTTGTGTGTGCAACTTTTGCTTTTCCTATCTAACTCTATCTCAGCACATGAGCTTTCCCTTTTACCCTTCCAATTCCGCACCCCATCCCACTGGAATGCTGTGTGAGTGAGTGGCTCTGTGAGGCTTAGATGCCAGCTGGGGTTAAGCCATGACATAAACTCTGCATAATAATGTTGGCTTCTGGAATAACATCAGACATATCACGTCCAGAGATACCTACTTTTCTCCTGGGGGTATAAAAAGCAGCCTAATTTAAATTTAGAGATCTAACATGTGCATGCTTCAAGTCATATGAGACAAATGTCACCCTAGCTTTCTTAATATTTCAAAATCTAGAAGGATGAATTAATGCATGCCTGTGATAAATGAAGTTGATTCCAAAATAAAAGAAAATTCAGAAATTCAGATGGAAATATTTTCAGTCTGTTTTTTGTGAATGGTAAAAAATAGCATATCCTCTTTATGATAAGAGTATTTGTATTAGGTCTGGACAGTGTTCCTTTTTGATCTGATATTCTAACATGTGCCGAGTTCTACTCTAATCCTACTCTCCCAAAGCTCCATGGTAAGCACTGAATGTAAGACTTCTTCACGCTGAAAAGTGAGAGATCATACCCTCTTTGAAGTCTTTGTCAGAAATTCTCATGAACTTCATTATGACTAAGATTTCACCAGAGAAGTGCATAGAATAATGTAGACCTCTTTAAGAGAGCAAGATTAAGAAAAAGGACAATAATAACAAAGATGAATATTAGGTCCACCATTAGGAAAACATACAATACTGAGTTTTAATAACATCTGAAATATAAGTGAAATAAATATCTTACTAGAAATGCCTAATGTTAACTGGTTATGACAACAGAAAAAATAGAAACATTGGTAGAAAAAGTTGATATTGGCAAAGTAAGAAAATAAAAGACCTAGGAGGTACTGTCATTGTCTAATCTCTTCAACCAGAGGAGATGAAATGGGATGACATAATCCTAATTGCTCTCAGAAATTTTAGATTGAATGTGTCACAGTGACGTGAGCTTTCAAAAGAGTGCATTTTGAGAAGTGTTGTATAGTAGCAAGAAAATAAGTGATTTAACACCTTTAATGGCACCACCATGGGAACATGAGGGAGCCATCAATATAAATGAAAAAGTGGTGCAATTTTACTGGAAGATATAACCACGGTGGGACCTGTCATCTCCAAAATGGAGCAAACCCATTGGCTAGAAGCTGAGGGAAGAAATGTGCAGGAGACCTGTGTATCAGGTTGACTGAGACTGTACTGTATTTGTGTGTGAGTGTGTGTGTGTGTGTGTGTGTGTGTGTGCGCGCCATGCTTTTATCTGATGCCACACCAAGCTGCTTTATCTTCCCAGCAATCATTCTCTTCTAAAGGAAAGTACAGCATAATCCATTTACCAGCAGATCTGACTAAAAATTGGTATCACCAAATTTTTGGAAAGCCAGTCTAAAATTACAAATTTTAATTTCATGCATTTTGCTCAATTTGAAATTAACTTAACACTGTAATACTCAGCACTACAACCATTAAAAAAATCTAAGCTTTATAAAACTCTCTTTCTTAGGAAAATACTATTTTGTTGGATAGGTTATAATATAAACCATACAGTATTCACCTTGCAACCCAGGTAACACCTGTGTGATGAGCAAGCACTATTCACTAGTAACCAGTAGTCTAAAATTAACCATTTCACTATGGACTCAGAAAAAGGATGAAAGTCCACTTCTATGTGCTTATGTCTGTAAAATACTACTGTGGAAATTATATATTTCATTAGCAATGTGAGCCCACGAAAAACATAAAGAAAAATTAAAATTCATTACCATTATGAGAAAATAGATATACTTTTATATCTGTGCTTTCCATTACAAATAGAACACTCACTTCTTTCCTAATACATATAAAATGCCCTTTTAGTTCTTTGCTCTTTATTTTTTGTAGTTACAGCAACTCTAAAAGAATATTTAAGGCAGTAAATATCTCAGTGTTACAGCACTGTGGGTGAGAGGAATGACCACTTAAGAAACAGGAAATAAAAATGAATGTTTGTGTCTTCCCACACATAAATATATACTTAATTTCTTTATTCAGGCAAGATGCCTTAACTCCTATAGCTGTGACACCTACAACTGCCACCAATGTCAGCAAGAGACAGAAAGAACGTAAGGACAAGAATGTCAAAACTACAAACTTTTGTAAACAATAATCAGCAGTATAAAATAACACCTAGGAAATTTCAAGTAGGAAGGAAATCAAAGAACATAATCTGCATATTAAATGCATATTAAATGTGTCAAAGGCTCCAGAGTAAAAAAGATGTATGTAATCATATGATTACAAGTTGTAGAGCAAAGGGAGTGTTAAGGTTGTGAAGAAACAAAAGTTCCTTTACTTTAGCAGGCTTAATTTTTGCTCCTTGCAAATTTCACCACTTGAGGTGTTTTGCTGGGCTTTGTTGGCTTGGGTATTTTTGTTTGGGTTTTGGAGGAAAGGAGGGGTTGGGGGGGGACTTTTTTCTTCTTTCATTTGTTTTGGGTTTTTGTTTGTTTGGGGTTTTATTATTATTTTAAATGTGGATTTTTGGACCAGAGTAACTGCTTCTCTTCTTGGAGGTCTGCAGCACATGACTTCCCTGGCAGTGACCCTGCAGAACAATGAACTCTGCAGTGAAGTTATTCTTGGAGACAAGGCAACAGGATGTTCTCATGTAGGCAGTATGCAATTATACATTGTTATCTGGTGACAGCTGATCCAGCAGCCAGCACGCTGCAACACAAGTCAATATTGTTTCTCATACAGAAAGGATAAACTTCCCTGCAGAACAGAGGTTAAATCTAGCAAAATTATCCAAAGGAGTAATCAGTTTCTCCATCTGCAGGTGTAAAGAGGTTTATGACCACAGCTGCATTATTATTCCCTCTAATATTATCCTAGATTATATTAATTGTTCCAGTATGTATCTCTGGTATGGAACGAACTTAAAGAAATACCTTTTGTCTTTTCTGTCTTATACATACATATTGCATACATACAGCAATCCAAAGTGTTCATATGAAATACCAGTTTATCATCAGTGCTCTCCCAATCCAAGGCTACAAAGAAGCTTAAAGATAGGAATTGAATTACAATGATTTACAAATCCTGGTTTCTTTTAGAGCTTCTGGAGAGCACTTGCATGATGTCTCTCATCTTAACCTGTAGCAGCCATCTGAAATACTCTAAAAGTGCCTGCTTCTGTCCATTAACAATAACCATAAATTTCTAAAGATAAATTCCTCCTTTCCAGTATAGCTACAGATGAGGTTAAGTGTCAGGGAGGTTATTTATGCTATTGAAATTGTAGGAAAAAAAATAAAGGAAAAAGACAGGAAGATAGAAAAATTCTTTGCAGTATGAATTCTAAACATTCATTTAACCCATTAGCCTTTCTCTGATTCCTTCATGTTCATTAACCTTTGGCTTGTTCCTGGAAAGGAGAAAGTGCTGTCACAGTCCATCTGCCTTAGCACAGCAGTGACTTCCTTCTACGGTGTGCAAGCATTTAAATCTCGTTTTTGGGCATACCACCATGTTTGTACAAGAGTTCTCATAGGTGTAGCTAGGGGAGTAATTTTCAGCAGGGCTGGAGTCATTCTTTGTCCATTCTACCCATGATAAACCCATTCTCTTTTTCCAGTGTGCACATCCAATGCGTATTATGTGAGCTGTTTAGGTTCCCAACACTGATTCACCTTCACGCTACACAACTTTCTAATTGCTGTGGGATGGGTTATATGACAGATGTTTTCTTGGGGAAAATAATTCTTATCTGATGTTGTAGATGTCCTGAGGGCTAGAACTGGCCTATGGGACCCAATATCCCTTAGGTAATCAGTTGGATGCCTTTGTTCCATGAAGTGCATGCTACTAATGAGCACACAAAAATAATGCTAAATTAAGTATCATAACAAAATAATGTATTGTCCATAAAATCCATTTTCATGACCCTCTGGGCTCAATGTATGCAAAACATATTATTTGAGATTGTGCTTGAGCAGCTACAGCAAACTGCAGAATGACTCCAAAATCCAGTTACCAGTAGAGGAAGATTTGCCTTCTGAGTGTGCATGTAGAAAGGTAATTTTTTGGTCTAATTTTGTGAGATGTAATACTATCTGACTTGCAACCAGTTTCATGTTTCATCCAAAATTTGGCAAAACTTTTGAGATAGACTGATATTTGATCCAGCAGAATGGTACCTGTAGCAGTTGCATAACTGATAAGGCTGCTAAATAAAATTATGGGAATAATAATTTTGGGAGTTATGTTTGCAATTTAGTCAATGAAATGAAATTACCATATACAATGGGCTGACTCTGGCTGGATGCCAGGCACCCACCAAAGCTGCTCTATCACTCCCCTCTGCAAATGGACAGGGGAGAGAAAATATAATCATGGGTCATATTGTTAAAGCTAGACAAAGTGGGAAAGGAGCTTTTTTATGTCAGAAAATCTTTTGTGGGATTGTAACATTTCTGATCAAATTATTGACAAGGAATTCTCTCAACTTTAAACAAAAACTACTTGCATTTAGTAAAGAAATAAACATCAGCTGTTTCTTCCCTAGAGAGACCAGCAGTCTCCCAGTACATGGGAAAGTAAAGTACAAATACCCACTGACCTCACTTAACTCAAACCACTACTGTGAACAGTTGTCACATCCCAAGTCATTATATCAGAAGCTGAACTACAGTCAGTCTTCTCTGAGACTGTGCAATAGGCTTTATCAACACAGAACTCTCACATAGTTTTTCCCTTTGTTTTTTGCATCCAGAACATGGTCCACAATCACATTCCTTTAAAGCGATGGTTACTAAAGGAAATTCTGTATTTTAGTCCATATTTGGCTTAAATTTGGACAAACTTTTATACCACTCCAGTTCCGATTTCTTCATCAGCCTGCATCCTCCAAATTAAATGAATTCATACCATGAGGTTTTGCTTTAGATTATACAACCCACCAGCCCCAAGCTGAGTTCAGACTGTACTTTTCTTCATTTTACTATTCTTTGTTTAACGGCTTAACTTCAAAAAAGGTCTTCCACCTATGTTCTCTTCCCTTGGCTTCCTCTGCTTAACTGATGAGCAGTTCTTCCCTTCAGTTCTTCTAGGTCCTAGCTAATGCCCTGAGCAGCCAGCAATGGGGAAGCTGCCAGAGCAATACCAGGGTTCATTCAGCATGAGCTACTGGAGCAGCATTTTGAAGAATCCCAGCACTATATGCTTGTCTATTGAAAACATTTTGCTTGGTATAAATGATTACATCTTCTTGGTATAAATGATTACATCTTCTTGGTATAAATGATTACATCTTCTTTTAAATGCAAATATTATTTTTCTATTTATTCAGCAATAATCTTTGGGAAGGGGGAGGGGTATTTTTGCGTGAATTGTGTATATAAGTTTAAATGTCTTGTCCCAATGTGGAACAGGAAAAACGTTTCTTATCATGCTGTAGTTACTCATCAAAAGCTGTTAAGGAGCCACAGAAAGAGAAAGAGAAAAGGAGAAATAAAAAAGAAAGAGAAAGAGAAAGAGAAAGAGAAAGAGAAAGAGAAAGAGAAAGAGAAAGAGAAAGAGAAAGAGAAAGAGAAAGAGAAAGAGAAAGAGAAAGAGAAAGAGAAAGAGAAAGAGAAAGAGAGAAAGAGAAAGAGAGAAAACTAATAGGTTTGTGAAGAGTGCTGAAATTTTTTAGGCCCTTAAGACCTAAGGAAAGATAAGCCTCAGGGAAAGGCTAGATATGCATATATTTCTTTAATTTGTTTCAAATGTGTTTTCTTTGAAGTGTCTCTGCACTAAATAAAGATTCTGTTTCAAGAAATTTGTTTGGTCATAGTGTCAACCACTATCATTGATTTTGGAGATAAAAAAGTCAAACTTCAGAATTAGTCATAGTATTCTGGGACTGCAGCTAAGAATGTTGTTTGAAGCTGAGAGTATCCCAATTTTTTCTAAAAGTTATTTGATCTGTACTGTATGTGTACATTGATATTTTGACCTTGGCCAACCTTGAGGCTGGTTTCAGCCATGCCTGTCTGTATAAGATATGCTTTCCCCATCTGCACTACACCAAAGCCTCTATATTATACCAAAGTAACCCCTGCATTTTTTTTTCCATAAGCAAAGGTGTTAAAGATGTCCCCTCTGACAATACGGCTCTTCTTCCAGCTATAGCCTTCTTTGCAGGAAGCAAAGTGGATAAAAAAGAGGCAGAAAATAGGAGCAATGGACTGTGGTTGATGGGTAGCATCTTCAGCACTTCCCTCCAGCAAGGACAGCACAGAAGTATCCTATAGAGCCAAAGTCTGCACGTTTCTCTCACTTCTGCTCCACTCTTAAAGGGAAGCTTTGCATTTCTTCCTCAAGAGGTACCTGACCAGTGATGGTTCAGTCATTTTACTAAAGGTTTTTCACTGTTTCCTAGCTAAAGTTAGAAAAAACATTGTTCTTGTTCACTTAAACCAATGTTTCCACTGCAAACAAAAGCATATCCAGATAAGAAAAGTAATAAATAAAATAATAGTGTGTTGGCATTATTTTTTTGTCAGAACCATCAAAAAGTATTGCATAAAAAATTAGTTGGAAAATAATTCTTCTCTTCAATTTGACAGTTAGAATTAGATAAATATAATTTCACAAATGAGTAATTTTGAAAGTCACAATAGTAAAAAAAAAATTATCTGTGATAAATTGCAGCTCACTCAACCAGTGCAAATGGCCATTAACTGAATGAAATTATTACCATGTATTAACATTTGTCAAAAGAAAAGCAAAGCCTCACTTAATATTCATTGAATCATTAAATAAATGGGTTACCTATATTATTAACATAAGAACCTCCAAAATAGCTAGGATGGAAAAGAGAAGTCATAGAT
Source organism: Bombycilla garrulus (assembly GCA_013400315.1). Classification (NCBI taxonomy): domain Eukaryota; kingdom Metazoa; phylum Chordata; class Aves; order Passeriformes; family Bombycillidae; genus Bombycilla; species Bombycilla garrulus. The sequence continues at coordinate 1,394,802 of VXBU01013855.1, read as the reverse complement.
TAGCAACACTCAGCCTGGGTATGATTGTCATTTAAAAAGAAAACAAAAAACAAAAACAAAAACAAAAACAAAAACAA
>VXBU01013855.1:1383498-1394538 GCA_013400315.1 Bombycilla garrulus | reverse complement strand
ACACACACCAACATGAAAATAATAATAGTATAGTGCTATTGCTCTGTTCTCTATCAATGATACCTAAATATGTCTGTTTTCCTATTTGTCTGTAGCTTATGCAACAAGAAACAGTGTATTCAGGCTAGACATAAGTATAAATGCAGAATCACGTAGCCTAGCTATGCTTTCTGTTTCTTTCTCAAACCCTTGTTTCTGAAAAAAAAACAATGAGGGGGAAAAAAATCTTAAATGTCTTATTATTTATTACACCTAACCAAAGCAGTGCCACTAAATGTATGAGGTTTTTCTGTGCTGAAATAGTGTCATTGCCTTGGTGTGCTAATACATCCAGCAGAAGAAGGACTGGCCGGCCTGGTGCCAGCAGAGGGAGCATAGAGCATTGCTTTTTGTGGGCTTCAAATCTGCAAGGGGAGCTTAGTCCTTTCCTGGACAAAGGCTTCTTTCCCCCCAGTTAAATGTTTTTAAAACTTAATGATGGCACATTCCGTGCTAAAAGCACATTTTTATGCATCACAGACACAGCTTGAGGTAACACAGGTGTCAGATTGCTGTAGGATAATTAACTTCTAGCATCTGGAACACCAAGGTATACACTGGTAGGGAATTTCACCAAGACGTGATGTAAAATATCCCAGGGCATGGTGGCTAAATTGTGTAACAAAAATGTATCTCCATATCATCGGCACTTAGCGGCACACCACGTGCTCGGGCACAGCAGCCGCTGCACAGAGGGGCGATGCTGCTCTACCAAGGGCATGTTTGTGCACATCTGCATGTCCAACACACCTGTCCCCAATCGGCTACGGAAGGGGTGTGACCTGGGTGTTGCGAGAATTAATTAGGTAATGAGCCTTATCTTCCTGTCGTTGCTCAGGTAAAACTCCCGTGTGTCTGAAGCCAAGTAAGTGCAGAACCTCTGAGGATGAAACACGTGATGTCTGCGCTACTTGCACAGCTGACAACAGCAAAGCTGTTCACCCCCTGACTCCAGACAGAGGAAAAATGTGTGACAAGCCCTTCTATACATTAAAAGGTCCATACAAAGCACTCCAGAAAACTTAAAGACAGAGTCAATTAAGGCCTTTTCTTTTCCTCATGATTCTCATTATTGGATTCTCATAAAATTGGATCCCACCTTACCATGCCTTCAAAGGAATTCTTGTTAAAGCAAACAGCAGCACTCAGCATCTTGCAAGTTTTATTCCCAAGTAAAAAGCTCACCACAAAATGTAGCAGACAGACACATCCCTTGGCTCCCTGACTCTCCCTAAAAGAGTCTGGAATCATAAAGCTTCCAGAATCAAATTTTCATAAGTTAAAGCCTAAGGTTGTAGAGGATCTTCTCATGCACAGTTATAATTGCATATGTATAGCTGGGTTTTGTACATACAAATGGAGCCTGAACGCTAGTGCATGGCTCAAAGGAATCTAGACAGCTATACAAAAACACACATGGGTCACAGTTTTTGTTTTATGAGGTGAATTAAGTGAAGGAGGAAGAAGAAAGTGATGGGAAAAAGATGAAATTCAGACCTCATCAAAGTCAAGGGTAGTTTTCCTATAGACTTCAAAAGATCCAAAACTTCATCTGTTACATTTATGTCCTACTGAACCCAGAGATATGCTCAGAAACAGGTTTCAACCTCAATTCATTTGGCAGCCCAACTTCTTCCTGGTTGAATGGTGGAAACACTGACAAGAATCTCAAAAGAAAATTTTACTGTTTTACTGATCTAAATCAGTAGTTACCAATTTTTTTCTTTCTGTCTGGGCAAATACCTCCTTTTAAGAGCCAGTGAGAGCCTTCTACCCCAGCACTTACAACTCACATAGCCCAAGACAGAGTGTTCATGGAGTTCTCCATTGGGCTGGCATGCAAACTAGCACCATGTTTCCCAGAAACCATGAATTTGCTATGTAATTCATTCCCAAGCTGCTCCTGCACCTACTCCTGGGAGTAGGTTACAAGCTGGACAAATTGAGTTTGCAGGCTGTTTAGCCTATACCTTGCAGAATGGGTGTTTTTCCTCCAAGTTCACACTGTTTACATCCATCTGACTAAGGACCATTGTCTTTCAACAGTGGCTTACATCTTTCCTTTGTGAAGAGGAGTGAGAAGAAATGTAGGAAAAGTTCCCCTCTTGTTGTCAAATTTAACCTTGGTCTGTGCAAGTCCAACATTGCTGACACTGCCAAACCTACCAACTGAGTAAAATCCTGGCCACACTAAACTTGATGGCAAAACTCCCTTTGACTCTATTAGAGGCCAGATTTCACAACAAGTGTTCAGGGAGTGTGACTGCAAGACTGAGGCAAAGGCAAAGTAAAAGCAAGAACAGTCTCCTCACTGCAATCCAGAGAAAATGCATGGTTCTCCAGGGCAATAAGGAAAGCAATAAGAATACAAATAAATATAAAATTAAATTAAATTAATCCCCTCTTCAGACAGTTACTGGTTCTCAGCACTTTTTCTTCCATCTTGTCATCTACAGACACCTGTCCAGCTGCATTTTCTTCACACTTGACTGCCCAGTAAAGCTTCTCTATCAGCCTTGCTGTCACTCCTCTTTCAGCATATTATGTCATCTTTCCTGCCATCTTGACGTCACTTTTTCATATGGCAGGATTCACAACCTTAGCTCACAGACCTGTTTGTACATCAGAAGAAAAATATTTGTCATACTTGCTTCTCATCCCCCATTAAAAATGAGCTTAGCTAAGTAGGAAAAGCCTGTCAGGAAAGTACTGACATTGAGTTTCTTTGCCAGCAGTGTTCCAAAACACTGGATATTTTTTCTTCCACCTACCCAAAGAGATGAGAAGAATTGAGAAGTGAAGGGTTCAGCTCTGCTAGGAAATAAGCATGCATATTCTGTAATGGCTTTTCATGTGCTCTTCTACATGTTGGTCAGTAAAAAGCAGAGGTTTTGGTCCTAATTATTGTTTGGTTGTGGGATTCTTTTTCTCCACTGATCTAATGGTGGCTAAGCAATCATTATGCATTGCTGGGCAAAGGCAATAGCAAACTTGTTAGCTGGGCATTTTTATACTGCTCCCCAGCATGAGAGACACACCTCAAAGCCTCCAAGGTGTCAGGTTCTAAAATGCCCTTCATTTTAACAGCAAAATATTGCTATATTCACTGTGTGAGCAGACTTTAGGTTAGTTGGTATAATGTGACATATGAGAACGTGTAATTCTTGGTCACAGTAAAGGAAAGTAAGAAAACATGTTTTTACAGCAAAAGCTTTCCATCATGGGCTCCCTTTGCAGGACATGGATAACCTCTGACTTCCATATGGTGCTGGATTCTCAGAGGATGAAAGTGAGCAATGGTAAATCACCCCAGATGAGTATCTCCTCCTCAACATAATAAGCAGTTTATGTATCCGGCTGCAAAAGTGTTCTAGGAAGTTGCCAAACAGGAAGGAGATCCTTGCCTGGAGTAATTTGCAAGCTAAAGGCTGGATCCTACCAAAGCATCTGGTCTGAGGTTTTGAACAGCTTTTACTCCCATAAGATTTCAAAAGATATTCAGGAGGGCCATGTCTTACAGCATGCTGTAAGGTTTAGCTAAAATTGCCTGTAAACTAGTCTCAGGCACTTAGCAATTCTATGCTACCTTAGCCTTTAAACTAGGGCAGAAATGTGCTGCAGATAGGTGTACAGAAACTACACCCATAGGGAGACTTAACTAGATTAACAGACATACAAACATATCACACTGCAAGTGAAAGACAAACAGTAACAATACTCAAAAAATTTTAAAAATATGCAAACCTTCCTTCCTATGGCCTGACCTACCAATGCAATGATGTTAAATGGAATGAGTTAATGTCACGGAGTGAACCGTGCAGATCACAGTCTTAAACCTGCTGCCACACACCTACTTTCTCATGATCATTTTTTTTCAATTAAATACCCTCTGGCCACCCTTAAGCTGACAGTGATATTCTTTATATCTTTTTAATAGATGTCATGATAAAGCAATAAGAACATACCTTTTATGTTATGTAAGGAGAATTTAATGCTGCTGCACATTAGCTAGTTCTCTCTCTTTTGCCTTGATTTTCTCAGACCCCAAACCTCAACAAAATTTGATCTGCTCCTTACTTCATCCTACAACTTTTCTGTCAGTTTTTTTTTTAAGAGTTACATTTCTGCCTAGAATACAATGTTTTAGTCACAGTGTTCGGACATTGCAGAACATTGCAAAGATTATTTGACCCCTGCTTTTTATTTCCTAAGTGTATTATCAGTTCCAAGCACTGAATATATTGGCAGAACTGGGCATTGCTAAACGGCAACACTGCATCTAACAGATCTGGATTTTAGTTAGTTAGCATGCACTAACTACCCTATGTGATGGCAGGAAATGACAGCTCCAAGGCTGAAATCAGATCCAGGCAGGTGGGCTCTTAAAGGGGGTTGGTGCAAACACAAATGTTGGCCCGTGTGGATCCAGCTGCAGCAACAGAGCCTGAGGTTGCACAGGCCTTAGAAGAAAAACCTGTATTTGTATTTAAAATTTAATGCATCCAACACATTACTATGCACACACATCATATATGATGCATCACACGTGGTGATGCATCAATACGGCCTGCACCAGATAGTTAAGGGCACTAAGTAAAGCATAGAGGTACAGACTTGCCTGCAATGAGACACATCAGTAATTCTCAGGGACAAATTGAGTTTGCAGGCTTTTGTTCCCTAAATAAATCAACGGGCTATGTCCATAACATCTTTTTGAGCTCCAGGATAAAGAGTTCCTGTGAAAGAGAAGAATCAGAGTGAACAGCTTTTCCTTGCAAAACACGCAGATCACTTCCCATGCTGTATGGAAGACAAGGGATGAGTTACCCCAGTCATTGGAGCAGATGCAGAAACCAGTGGAAATGAGGAGATAAAAAGTCAAAGCCCAAGGATTGGCTAATAGAGAAAGAAGTGTTGTAATTGCTAAATCACCCAAACTGCTTTGCCAAACTTTGACATGCTTGATTTCCTGTGCTTAAATAATTTTTAGACTTAAAAAAAAAAAAAAAAAAGAGGCGTAGGGGGAGGGAGGGGAAGTGCAGAAAAATAACCAGCTGTTCCTTGTATAGTGCAGGAAACATGTATGATTTATTGCTTTAAGGTAATTTTTGAAGGGGCTGCCTGCGGCAGCCGGAGTGCCGGAGAAGTCACTGAGGCCTGTCCACTTGAAGGGCTCAAACTGTTTCCTGAACAGCCCTTCTTCACTCGTCACCTCCGACAGCTCCCATTGACAACGTGTGACTGGGGCCCCGGAGTGTTTTAAAGCCGCGGGGGGCCGGGGCGGACAATGGGGCTGTCAATTACCTTTTCCCCCGTTGTGAAAGGGGCCGGCGNCGGGACAAGGTGCCGGAGGTGCCGCCCGGCCGGCCCCGAGCCGCCTCCGCCGCCGGCGCTGGAGGGCAGGAGCTGCCCCGCATCCCCATCCCCTCTCCCCATCCTGCGCCCGCAGGGAACGCCCAGGCTGCGCTACCTAAATTGTGCCTTTAAAAACTTCCTGTGTGCCTTGATGGCTTGCTGAGAGGACTGTCCATCATACAGGCGCTTTGTCTGGCAGTCACTGCCATTTGAATTTGACTGACTGAGGAAGCCCGAGTTATTTGTAAAGAACAACAAGGCTTTTCATTCATAATTTCAGTGGGGGGACAGGGTGCTAATGACTGAGCTTGAATAACCAGGGAATGCGGTATTCAAGGCAGGAAGAAGCCCAACTGGCTGCCAAATGAGAGGAAGGGAGGGGAGGGAGATGTAGGTGAAAGTGCTTGTGTGAAAAGGCAAACAATGAAATCGGGATCACACGCATGTATACAAATACAAATCAGGTTCTGAAAAGGTGAGACAGGCAAAGGCAGAAGCAGGAAGGAGAGCGGAGGAAATTCCCTTTTCTATTTCACTGACTTTCCTTCAGAACCAGCCTCTGCAATGCTAAATCCAAGAGGGTCTCAGCAAAAGGCAGCGCTCTCACCACAGAGAAAATGCTTTACCTCTCCTAGTCCTTTTTACTGCAGAAAAAGTCCTTGAGTTTGAAGTTGGGTTGAATTAAGATTTTGCCATTGCAGCTTAAGCTCCAGCTTCGACCAAACCTGAAAGTACCACTACTAGCCTGGGCTGTGGCCCAGCATCTACCATCTGTACATACAATTTTTCATACTGACCATCTAATTTAGATATATATTTACTTATATGCTCTAACTCTGCAAAGAATTTGTCTTCACAGAAGTTAAACTTTACCTGACACAAAAGCTATTCAACTAAATAAAGGTTGTTGCCTTTATTTCTACTGTCTACATTGGGGTTTTGAATAAGGTGTTAACAGAAATTTCCTTAGCTAGAAAGGACTTTTATAGAGCCATAATTTGTGTCCCTGTGGAGAAAAGAAATCTACGGAGCTAAGAAAGAAAATGGAAATTGAACAGCACATACTTTGGAAAACACAACAGCTTTGACACAATGTAAACCATCAGAACTGGATATAATTTATGCCAATTTGAATTGTGTTGTGAGTAAGCAACAATAAGAAAACTTAAAATATGTTAAACGGTTTAAACACTTAACCTCAAGAATGAAGGAAGTTTTCCAGTGGGCTTATTTTGCAAGCTTGTTCTGTCAGATGCAGTGGATTTATTGTCTATGTTTGTAACGCAATTTCCAATGCTTCCTTTAACTTTCATTAATTAGAACACCATCCTAGGAGCTGCTCTGGACAGCCGGATTCCCTCCCTGGCCTGGAGCACATAAGACTTTCACTCAGGCTCCAGAAGGAGGAACAGCTTCAAGATCCAGCTTCTCTGTTAATTTCTGCTTTCATACCTATGTGACTCTTGAAAGTAATAGACCTGCTTAAAATACAGGAAAAGACGATTACAAAACCACAAATGAGATAGGAGTAAGTACACCAGATGCAGAGATGGAAGTTTAGAGGAACTCTTTAATCAAGGGGTGGGAGTGAATGCTCCTGCAGAGATAACCTTGTTTAGATAATCAAATATTTCATCCTCTTCCCTCTCAAAGTAAGATAGTTGTCTAGCAGTTCATACTTGTGTAAAGTGTTCCAATTCTATGAGACACAGATTCTGAAATTTTGGTTGTGCAGACAGACTCTGGAGATCAGAAGGAAATTAACACCTTGTGCCTCCATGGGAAGCAGCATGCACACAGCAGAGTCCATACTGGGATCTGAGAGTCCTAGTTCTTGCTTTTGAGATAAGTTACCTCTTTCTTTCTTCCCTGTTTTTTCTCACCTCTAAAATGGGCATTGACATCTCCTGAAGGATCAGGGTATTTCACAATTTTTAATATTTTGTTAATTGAGGTAACCATATAATGATATTTTATTTTGAATGGTGTTCTGATTTTCAGACAAGCGATGGGAAAACATCAATTTTTATTTTCCTTTTTGTGCAGAATTCATTATTCTCCAGGAAATTATTCGTATATCACCTCTGCTTTCAGGATGTGCTTGTATGCTTGTATGCTTGTATGCTTGTACGCTTGTATTCAGATGAACACAAGTCTTTGACAACTGAGGAAAATAAAAATAATCTCAGTAAATAGGATTAACATTATGCCTTTTTTTTTTTTTTACATTTGCTCAATCTGCTTCCTTTTGTTTGAAGCAAAATCTGTGAGTCTGACTTGTACACATGCCTTGACTGACTTTCAAGATTTATGTTACCAATTGCTAATCTCTAGGAGTACTTTTTGAAGTCCAGCCTCCAATGCAGAAAAATACCTTATGTTCTGGGAGCAGAGTGGCCATCACAGCATGGAGGTCCATGCAGGCTACCTCGCACTTCTGAGAAGAGCAGTTTTTTCTAACACCACTGCTCACAAAACCCAAGATATTAATTTACCTTTCTACTACATTGCTGCTTAGAGCTAGTTCAGGTATCTCTATATCAGTGGTTTTCTAACTGTGATCTGTGAATTCCTATGGACCACTTCTAAATGGGAGGTCTTGTAATTTACAATTTTCTAAAAAAGACTGTTCTTCCCTCATGTTTTTTTTTCCTCTTCTAAAGCATAGAAAAAGTCTACAGATTGAAGAAATTTGAAAACTACTGCTGCAAACCACAGTAGAGATGTGATAAGTCTCTTCATAAAACCTTCTTTCAAATTTACCATAACTTCTAACATCGACCTCTTCCATTTCTTCTGAGTCACTTTAATCCCAGGTCAACACATAAATGTCTACATCCTGCTAGCAAATATTTTGGGAATTCCCAAACTAGGGCATATTAATAGGCAATCAGTTGATTTTGCATAAAATTCTAGTATAGTCAAACCCAGTGTTATCTAGCCTCTAACAGAATTAATCTAGAAAGTTCAGTGTTTCAAATACTAACAGGCCTGCCTGTGCTGTCATTCTCATTATTACTTCTACCAAAGAAATAAAAAATATTAGGAGGAATACTCTACCAAAAACAAATACACCACATACACCATAAAAAGCCTGCTATAATACCAGCTTAGCAACTAAACTTCACTTAGTCCCAATGCACGCTTAATTGTCCCACTTATGAATATTTGGTCTCAAGGTATTTGCAATGAGAGAATTAATTATAAAATGCATTGTATAAGCTAGAAAGGTTTATAAAGTTGAATTAAAAAAAAACCAACCCAATGCTGATTTTATCAAGGACACAAATATAACCAAGTAACACTGAATGACACATCAAAGAGCATACTAGCTTTATTAGAACAATTTACATGCAAAAGCTCCACGTTGTACATTAGTACATTAGTAATGTATCCTTCAGTATAACTTCAGAAGGATCAGGAAAGGAATTTGTTTATTCTTTAAGTTTACATAAGTATACTTGGTATTCACCAAGAAAATATCCTTCTGGCAACTGTCCCTCTATATACTGGGGCAATCACCAGATAGGATAAAGTCACATAGCACCTGGACTACATTGCCTTTAAGGAAGCTGTCTATGATGAGCTAGATCTGGAAACAGTAGTTTAATCAGAGAAGATCTGGGCATCACTAAAAGCAGGAGACTAAATCTCTGAGCAGCTGCAGAGCTTGGGCATTACCAACCAGAGTGGCAAGTAGCAGCTCCTTTACATGTAATAATGCTGATCCTTGTCCCACGAGACTGTGTTTCTAGAATGCAATGTTCATTTTCCCCCCTCTTCTCAGAGAAAAGAATTACAGGATTTCCCTCAGGTAAACTACAACAAAAATTGCAAAAGCAAAACTAACAGTGCTGAGTCAAGGACCTAATTTTCTTTACAAATACATCCAGCTGTTTATAGTGCAGTGTGTTTGACTTCTCTCTTTCTCTCTATGATTTATCTAAGCGGCCTTATCTGCCCTGAGCACCTCAATGAAGGATCAGTAGGCAAAAAAAGCTTTACACTTTTGAAAAGCTCTATAATTCCTTTATGTACTTTAGCTTATTCAGAGTCACAAACACGGAAGTTGGTGAATTAAAAGTTTAAGTTTCAATGGAACTTCTGTGCTTTAGAAGCAATGTGCAGCCAAATTCAGTCTTTTCAGGATCAGCATAATCAATATTCCCATATCATTGCATTAACTAATGAGATAATGCATGAAATGTTCTCAAAGTCAGCAAAGTACTGTACTTTTATTCCCCTGCAGGAAGAACTTATGAATGAACTTCCTTTTCAAGTAAAGGGAGAAACCACTAGATTTCAGGTCCTGATCTGAAAACTGAATCAAGTAAAAACTTGTGGGACAATTTCAGGATGAAGCAGAAACGTTTCAGCTATTTCAGATGGGTGTCTGTCATATAATAGACTTTTCAAATGTATATGCCACAATTTTACTTGAAGCCGCTGGAATTGCTACTATTCAAATATATCATGAACATACGCTTATGCACATAGAAATATATGTGTATGCTGTAGAAATATACGTGTATGTTGGTGTGTACACAAAAATATATAAATATATATATATATATAGCAGTTACATTTCTCGGATGTGAATAAACTCAAGAACTTAATCTCAAAAACCAAGGTCTGCTTGGATTAAAAGAGAAAAAAAAAAGTCATGCAGTGGTTAGAGCAAACCACTAGGGGAAACATAATCACATGCATTAAGCCACTCTCCGCTACAAGAAATATGAGTGATACATGTAATCCTCCAAAAACTGGTTCCAAAGTACCACCAGATTAAAAATCTGAGAAATCGGCATTGAGGTTCTAACATGAAAAATACAAAAGCACAAGCACAAAAAAGAGCACACAATATTTTGCAGATCTGTGCACTATTTATTGTTTACCTTTGTGCCAGTTAGCACAAACCTTTGCAAGTTTAAGGCTTTTCTTTCAAGCACAACAGTACCAGGATGCTGTATTCTTGGGGGGTTTGCTGGCTTTATTTTCGGCACCTTTTTTCTTTTCTTTTTTTTTGAGCTGCAACATATTGATGCTTCACCATTTTGCACGTGTGACTGGCTCTGTGAATAAAAATAGCTTCACTGTTTTGAAATGTCTTTGAGACTACTCTGTATCAAGTGTATACACCTGTAATTGAGAACTGGTGTGGGAATTGATGACTGCACTACTGACCAATGGATTTAAAAATGGTGTTATGAACTTTCCAGTTTAAAACACTATTTATGTACTCAATATAAACGACAATAAATAATTTACCAGACCTTTCCCATGTGTATAGGTTTGCACAAAAACTTCTTAACCTATTTTTGACTTTGCTATGTGGGAGGAAGTGATTTTTGTCTTTCTACAGTGAGGGGAATATTGTGTTTTCTGTTTACTGGATATTTTAACCCATACTTGTCTCTCACAGCTGAACACCGTGGATTGCCTTGCCGACAAGGAGCGCGCAGCCTACCCACAACAGCACATCTCCGAGGATGCTCATGTCGCTGGTCGGCGCATCCTCGCGGAGACGCCAGGCCGCTGGGTGCCCCCTCCTGCGGGGGAGCTCCGGGCAGGCCCGCGGCTCGCTCCGGCGCTGCCCGGCGCCGGGGCTGCTGCCCCCGCGGAGCCGCCCTGACCCGCCGCCCCCCG
>VXBU01013855.1:1355254-1380502 GCA_013400315.1 Bombycilla garrulus | reverse complement strand
AAAAAAAAAAAAGGAAAAGCAAAAAGCCGGTGATTTCAGCAAGCTATTTGTGTGTCACTTTGCCCCACCCCGATGGTAAAGTCCCTTTTGCCCTAATCCATAGTCTGATCACACACTCGGCCCTTAATGGGGGTTTCAAAGCACTTTGAAAGAAGAGGAGGTAGTTGGTGTGTGTGCGGTGGGAATGGGGGTGGGAGTGCCTTGCACAGGCTCCGGCCACAAAACAGAAATTCACGGACAGAGAGGACTTCTCTCCCTTAGGCTTCGCCCTTCCCCGGCCAGCCGGTACACGGGTTTTTTTCCACAGCACGCAAGAAACCCCTCGCATTTTAAACCTCCCTAAATGTGCCGAACGTGAAACCCGTCCCCTTCGCTCTCCCTTTTGCCAAGCCCAGCTAAGAAAAGTTAGCAATCTTGGCACTTGAGCTCGGTGAGAGTGGACTTTGGCTCTTAGAAGTGGGGAATCGTGTTATCACACACATGCAAACACAAAAAGGCAAATCTACTTCTCTTGCTCTTGGCGGATGCAAAGGGGAGAAGTAGTAGGTCAGAGGAGGGAGAGATGTGCCCTCCCGTGAGGATTTTCAGGCAAATGTAGGTTTGCAAATAAATGTGCTGGTTCTTTGCATCCTGTCCTGTTAGCGGATCTATCAAGGGGAGAAAAACCAGGGAGCACCCGGCTCGGCCTGATGCCCCACTGGAAATGCCTCCTGGATCCCTCCGGGCTGGGGCGGAGCGGGGCGGGCTGAAGGTCAGGCAATTTGCAGAATATGCGTAAAATAAGAGGAGCTTTTCCAGCGGCTGGCTTTGTGAAGTTGAATGGGTGCTTAGGGTAAGGCGAGAGGGGGTAATCTGCCTTTTGCCCAGCTGTCCCGGAGGTGTTGTCTGAACCGTCTGCAGGGCGCCTGGCACTTCCCGGGAGGGGAAGTTTCTTTAGCATCTCTTGGGGGAGGGCAGGGGGGAAGAGTTAAAAGGAAACGTGGGTTTGACTTTCTGATAAGGCGGTTGAAGCAGCCCCCTCCCACGTCCCAGCCCAGAGGATGTCTCCTGGTTATCTCCAGGTTGTCTGCACTCTCCGGCGGGCGAGGGGCTGTCGCCTCCCACCTGCTGCGCGCCCCCCGCCCGAGATGGAGCTGGAGGCGTGGAGGGAAGTGGAGACCGGAGGCTGCTTTTCCAGCTCCCACCTTGGCGTCTGAGGGGGGCTCCGCCACCGATCCCGGGGTCGTCTGAAGCGCCTTCAGGTCAGGGTCAGCTTTGCTTTTGCAGTGGTTGTCATTTCTGGAGAGGCAGGGGCTGATCCGGCGTATCCTCTAGGCTGGCTGGGGCCGGTGGAAACCTGGATGTGGAGGAGAGATAAGGCTGCCAATTCCTCTCAAGAGCGGGGAAAGCATTTTATTTTCGATTATTTTTTATCTCCAGATCGTTTCAGAGGAGGTGAACGTCTACTTAGGCTGTTGGTTGAAACTTTTGGTATGACAGAGGTTTTAATTTGAAAAAAAAAATAAAAAAGCATAAGCAATGCTTCAAGACAAGCTTGCGAGACTTTTTTTTTTTTTTTCCTGGGGCGGTGGGGCGTAGGCAGGGGGTGAAATGAACACCGTAACATACATCCTGTGTCCAAAACCAGATTTGGCAATATTTAAAATAGGTGGTCACCCTTAAAAGTTAGATTTTTTTTTTTTTTTTTTAATAAAAAACGCTTGAAGGAAGGGAGCCAGGAGTTTAAAGGTTAAATGTTTTGCATTGATGTTAGAATGAAGACAGTGTCTTGAGATACCCTTTGTTAAACTGTTTGGCTATATTTTATTATACTGCAGTACAGTATTATTGTTGGTAACTGATGTGTACAGAGTAACACTATGGTGCTCTTTCTAGGTATAATTGAAGACATTGTGTGGTCCTTGTAAGAAGTTTGGTTCCTGCTTGGTTTTAATTGTAGAATATTGTTCTGGATTTTTTGTATAGGTAATTGGATTTTGGAGCCACTTTAAGATATGATAAAGGCAAAACAAGTATTAACTAATTTAGAGGGCAGTACTTGAAACTTGTGCATATTCAAATGTGGAAGTTATTTACAAGTTCTCATCTTTTGTGTCTTTTACTGGGTTTTCATTTAAATTCTTAAAGTCTGCATTTCTACTTTGTAGTTAACAATCCTTTCAAGTAATATTCACAATCAAGTAGATTTCTTGGATGCTGGCATTATTTGATTATATTATGCATGCCTCTATCCCACAAGCCACTCTTGATAATATTTACAATTTGAAATGTAGTCTATGGAATTTTTTACACATTAAGAAAAAAAAAAAAACCAAAACAAAACTGAACAACTGTGGTAGCATTGCTTTTGTAGTATTGAACCTTAAAATAACAATCACAGTGATGTGCACCAGTATGACACACACTAAAATACTGGAGAGAGATATTTTTACTTGTGCTGTTGAAGTTTTTGGTAGCACTAACTCATTTAATGTCTAACCTCAAACATTTTATTGCTATTTAGTGTTTTTCTTGGGACCATTGGTATTAAACTAAAATTTCCTATTTACATCATGTAAAGTTTAATGTGTAAAGAGACTAGCCTATCAAAATACCAGTTTTAAACAAAATTGGAGAATTATATGTCTGTCATCAGCAGGTCACATCAGTAGCCTGATGTGAAAAGAAGTCACTTCAAGTGGCTGAAATGTAATCACTTTAAAAGGCCATGGTCTAACCAGAAGATGGCCTGGGAGGGGTCAGTTAGCAGGAGTAATACCTAGATTTTCCAGAGGCACAAGTTAAGCTGCATGGTCCTAGTAAAGAATCCCCTTAAGCTTTCCTCAGCAGTAGGCAGAACAGGAAGTGCACGCAGCTAACCGGTGCCCGTGCTTGTCCCAGATGTGACTCCTTTATTTAATGGCTGATGCATTACTTGATTGTCTGCAGTGCTGTGAGGTCCTCCAGGCTTGAAAGGCCGCTGGAGAGAGTATGAGATGTGTTGCAGTAGTGAATCCTCTCTTTGTTGCAGGATTTCAGATGTGTTCTAAGCCTGGCGGGGTGAGCAAGCTTCCGGGCACTGATGGAGCCTCAGCACGGCAGTGGGTCGCAGCCCTTACTACAGGCTCGGCGTGACAACGGGAGGCCGCACGGGGAGCCCGACCTGCGGGATGTCCTGATGCAGCAGGTTCACGTCCTGTCACTGGACCAGATCAGAGCCATCCGAAACACAAATGAGTACACAGAGGGACCTACGGTGGCTCCACGGCCGGGGGTCAAGTCTTCTCCTCGGGTGACAACCCAACCCAAAAATGAAAGGCCCCACGGCTTGCCCGAGCATCGTCATTTTAGCAGGATCCAGCACTCACAAACACACACATCTCCTCGAGCGCCTCTGTCCCGGTCCATCAGCACAGTCAGCACAGGTTCACGGAGCAGTACGAGGACAAGTACGAGCAGTAATTCGTCAGAACAAAGACTTCTAGGATCATCTTCAGGGCCAGTTGCTGACGGGATAGTTCGAATGCAGCCCAAGTCTGAGCTCAAGTCTAGTGAGCTGAAGCCACTGAGCAAAGAAGACTTGGGAGCACACAGCTACAGGTGCGAGGACTGTGGAAAGTGTAAGTGTAAGGAGTGCACTTATCCAAGGACCCTCCCCTCATGCTGGATCTGTGACAAGCAGTGTCTTTGCTCAGCCCAGAACGTGGTTGATTACGGGACTTGCGTTTGTTGTGTGAAGGGCCTCTTCTATCACTGCTCTAATGATGACGAGGACAACTGTGCTGACAACCCCTGCTCCTGCAGTCAGTCACATTGCTGCACTAGGTGGTCCGCCATGGGTGTAGTGTCCCTCTTTTTGCCTTGCTTGTGGTGTTACCTACCAGCCAAGGGTTGCCTTAAGTTGTGCCAGGGTTGTTACGACCGGGTAAATCGGCCCGGGTGCCGCTGTAAACACTCCAACACCGTTTGCTGCAAAGTTCCCAGCGTACCCCCCAGGAACTTTGAAAAGCCAACATAGCATCATTAGCCAGAAATACTAAAGTAACAAGGATTATTATTTTAACATACATATGCAACCAACTAAGCAGCTATGGTCTTGGCACTGTAGTAGAAGGGTTGGGGATGTATTTTGCTGTTTGCAGTGAAATGCTTTTCTGTGTGTGTGCCATCTTAACTGATACGCTTGTTAGAATCCAGCTAGTGGCATACAGGGGAAAAAAAAGGGATGCAGTACATTGTGACCCACATATTGCATAAGCTAAAGCAACACAAACACTCCTAGGCAACTCTATTGTTTGTGAATAATACTTGCAAAATTTGTAAATTAGCAAATGACTCCTTTTTTTTTCATTGTTTTCTGCCAGAGATAATGTGCTATATTTTTGTATATACAATAATATTTTCAACTGTGAAAAGTAAGTGCTGTCATAAGACATGGCACAGTCACAAAATATTATACTAATATGTTGTACATTCAGAAGAATGTGAATCAATCAGTATGTTTTTAGATTGTATTTTGTCTTACGGAAACCTTCTATTACAAGACTTTGATTTCCCTTTGGACTTCATGTATATTGTACAGTTACAGTAAAATTCAGCCTTTATTTTCTAATTTTTTCAACATATTGTTTAGTGTAAAGAATATTTATTTGAAGTTTTATTATTTTATAAAAAAGAAATATTTATTTTAAGAGGCATCTTACAAATGTCACCCCTTTTTATAAGGACGTCATAGTTGCTGCAAATAAGGGGTGAATGATGCATATGTTCACTATAAAATAGAAAATATATTAACGTTTGAAATTAAACTGGGCTACTTGTCATTTTTTCCCTGCGTTTATTGTTTTGAGTTGGGAGAATTGATATTTCCAATTACAGACTTCACATTGCTATAGTCACAGTGAGCCTAATGTGAAACCAACAGGAGATTTTTTAAGTGTATTCTTTTGCTCTTGTTTACTTCTTCACCTGAAAACAGTGGAGGATTTTTGCTCCCTTCTTTCGCACAAATGTCCCATATACTGTTCCTACAACAGAAAAGGAAAATGAACATAGGAAAATGCATTAATTCATTCCAGACTAATAGGCACTGAAAGCTTGGCCTGTTCTATAAGTGATGAGCTTTTGTGCTTCAAATAGGAAATAGTAATCATTCACAAAAAATGCATGCATGGCTTTACTCAGTGAGAGAGGGGAGGGGAAAAAAGTAATTAATGTGGTCAACGCAAAAAGCTTGTAGGATTATTTGTTAAAGTTAGAAGAATATGCCACAGGGAATGATAGATCTGAATGCAGTCCAGCCTTATGTCAAACATTTGCCTCACTTGTAAGAAGAAAGTTGCTTGATTTGTCATTTGTGGCAGTTACCTTCCACTGAGGTCAAAATCCTTTCCCTGCCAAGTTTCCCACCGGAAGCCTAGAGAATGATTTACCTTTCTTTATTAACAAACTATCATTTCCTGTTCTGAGCAGGTCTCTCCAAGTTTAGAGGTCTTAATGTTCAATTTTATTTATACATTTCTTAAGCTGGCATTTAAGAATAGTTCTAAGTATTTTTAAGCTGACGCTTAAAAAAGTCTCCCAGCCTTTTCTGAATCCCCTCCAAGAAAAACAAGTTATTACTAATAAACTAAGAACTCACTAAAAGTTGAAAACCAGAGCATTGAGTAAATGTTCTGTCTTTTTGCCCCTTAATTTTCATCTCAGATCTGGTGTTTGGGTGATTTTACATAAGTCTGTAGTACTCAAAAATCTTACAGTGTGTATTTGTTTGCATATTGGTTATCAATCATCAAGTGAAATTAAAAAGTGCTTGTTCTCTTTCTCTTTTTTTTTTTTTTTTCTTTACCTCTCTGGTGAAAAATGTAAGCTCTTTTTCTTTCCTCTCTGCACCAGCTGGCTGGATACTTTGGTATACAAACAGTATATATTTAGGTTTCTGAGTGGAATTTGCCAGAAAGAGGGTAGCTTATGTTACATGACTAATTTGTCCAAATTTAAAGCACATCAGTATACTGTAACAGAGTAGTGGAGTGTATTTGTGAGATTGTGCTTGGCTGCTGATAAACAGAGATTTTTATTATTTAATTATGGGGATTTTTGTTCTTGAAGGGGGTTGATAAACATCATGTGTTACCATTCACTGAATGTAGTTCTTGAACTACGTTAGGTGCTTATGCTTGAACTGTCCTGGGCGACTCTTGCTGATGAAAACAAACATTAGGGGAAATCTTTGACCTTTAGGATATATGTTGGAAATCCCAAATCCTACCAATTTCAGTAGACAATAACTCCAGTGTTTTCACTGCATTGATGAACTTGACAAAACTGAAGGCAAGCCCTGTCTTTTCAGTGATTAATGTTTCAGTTGAAGATAACTCTACAGAAAGCTGAAGGGAAAACTGGAGAACTGGGATATCTGAGCAGCACAGCAGTCAAAGCAGGTGCAACTCAAAAGTCCTATTAGCTAAAGTCCAATACTAAAATAGTAGATGTATTTTCTTTTTGCAGTATAGTAAGTTTTCTGTCTGCTTAGTCAGGTTATAAGGGAAAAGGAAAACCATCTTGTTGACAGTGAGATTTGAAGCTGGCTTAAACACTGAGCAATGGTTGTCACCTTCCACTTGGTTCTTAATGAGGATAAAAGAGTGGATCTCACCCCAGGTAAGCCCATCAGCAGAAACTGGGTGGGATGTATGACTCTTGGGAACAGCAAGGTAGGGAAGTGTGACCTGTTGGGCTAACTATGGCACTGGGGTCTAGGCTTCAGTTAGTACGGATTGATGTTTGTGTCCACTGGACTCTTAAAAGTTGGCTTGTGCATATTAGTTAACATCCTAATATTGCACTTAATTAGATAAGGTTTAGTATTATAAATAAAACCAAAATCTTGCCTCAAGCAGATTAGATTGTTTTAATAAGAATTAAGAGAGCTTTTCAAGTGGATTGAGATAATGTTATTAAAGCATGCCTACTTTATCCTTTGAGATAGGAAAGTGGAGGTCCAAGTAAGGAAAATTTTCCATACACAAGTTTTGAGGATAACCATGAAAGTCATGCTTGATATATATCATATAGGACCTTTAGACTGCTGGGAAGTCATGAGAGAGAGCAAAACCCTTATTATTGCTCCACTTGTGTTGTTGCTTCAGAGTTTTGATGTGTTAACTTAAAGATTCTGTAAGGTTTGTTTAAGGTACAGAGACTTGCAGGATTGGACTGACAGTTGAACCTAGTAGTTAGTAATGGAAACAAATAGCATTTCTTTCAAATTATTTTCCTGTATGATGCAAGCTACAAATAAATAAATAAAATTTAAAGAAATTTAGAAATTCCTCTATTAATATCCTCAAGATTTTTTTTCTTACTTTGCTCTTTAATGGTTTGAAACTTGATTGTAATTTCTTTTTTTGAGATAGGGATCATAACAGTAAAAAAAGAAAAGAAAAAAAGGAAAAAATATTTGGATTCAAGTGGAGAATAAATAGTGTTTTGGATGGAAATAAAATGTGTTCCTAAAGGATTTGAGATCATATTCAGGTGAGTATTTACATTCAACAGATTTACCAAATCAGTCTTCAAAAGTCAAAAATTCTCCAAATGCAGAAGTGCACTAGTTAAGTGGTTATAATAATTAACACAATAGATTCTTTTACACCTTCTTACTAAACTCCCAGAATTTCAATATACAGTATTACCTGTATTACCATTTTGTCATGGGTTTATTTACCAAATTTACCAGCACACCTTTTCACTTCTGGTAAAATACAAAATAAGTTATTTTTGTAATAAGTGAAATCTTAGGTCTTTTTCTCAGGTGGCAGGAAGACAGCAGAATGCATCCCTCTTCTACAGTGGAACATTTAAATATTCTTAGGAATTAATGGTTAGGAAAGATGGATTTGAACAGTCTGTCTTGTCTCAGATGTTCCTAGATGGGTGCAGATACAGCAGGTAATTATGATTTCATCTGCTGAGACTAATTTCTCAATCAGTCACTGGAGCAGAGCCCGAGAAAGAAATTGGCTGAATGTAAGAGCACACTCGATTGAGTAGTGTCTGTAAGAATAGTATTGAATAGATGTCTTACTGAAAATGTCAACATTTGTCGTGTTGGGTCATCTTAAATAAATCTGATAAAGATTGGGATTGCAGGTAGACAGCACACCAGACCTGGGATTGCAGGTAACAAAGCGCACCAAATCCTTGCCAATGAAAATACTTGGGTGCTTTCCTCTTTATGCAATCCAATTTTAAACTGGAATCTTACAAATAAAAAAATAATGTTTCATTGAAGTCAGGACAGTTTGACTCAAAATACACATGCATATAAAGTGCAAATATGTATAGTATTTTTGAGTTCAAAAATATTTCATGTTTCAATCTGTGGAGACTACTATGCGTTATTTCTCTTCATATTTTTTTTCTTTCTGGTCCCTACCCCTTTCCCTGACCTTTCCTAGCCATAATACGTAAAGGTTTATTGCCCCTTATGGGAGAAAAGGGGAAAGAGGAGGATGAAACATGCTTTTCTCATTAGTATTCTGTGCCTGAAAGTTTAGGACAAGGTCAAAAAACTGATTACCTTGCTGCATGTATCCTGCATTTTCAGAAATATAAAGGGTTTTTCCATTCATGTGCCATTGAATCCACTGTTTCAGAAAAGTCTTATTTTCATTGTTTTGGTATGAATTTTATTACTCAAGAATTTTATGTGTCTTTGTTTTAACCCACTAGCACTGTGTTTCAGATGAAAGAGGCAGAGGTGTTACTACCATAAAAGCATGAACTGCTGTTCTTCCTTTGCCACAGTGACTGTTCAGTAGAGAGCCAATGTAGTTATCTCTGGACATGAGTAGCAATGATTTTGTTAGAAACAGTGTGGGAACTCAGTGTTTTCAACCTTGGGAGAAGGCAACAGAGGCTGTGCTACATATCTGAAGTTTCTCTTTTCGTGTTGTGTAAAAAACTTTCTTTTTTCCTCTGACTTAACTGTGCGTGCTGATTACAGAAGCTTAGGGCTAAAATGCTCAGATTGCTAGACTCAAATGGATTGGTTCCCATTTCAGTAGAAGTTACCTATAATCAGAAGCTTTGACAATGTAGTCTGCTATTATGTAGGATTATTTATGGATATTTTAATACTTAGGGGTTTAAGTTACATTTTAAAATGGTCTTGCCAAGAGAGATAATCTGTTTCTAAAAGGTAAGGAACTCTCTAATCAGAGAAGCTCTGCTTTCCTGAAAGACTGCTGTATAATTACCCAACCACTTGGTGCAACTGAGGTACATTACAAGAGATAGCACTTGATGCCATTTAGGAGTTGCAGGCACAAAAGAGTCTGAGCCTGTACACAAGGATGTATTAAGACTCACAAACTTACAGACATAGTGAGCCCATTGAACAAAGGGGATTTTACTTTTTTTCTGTCCCTTTATTTTTATGCAGAACCGGTGTACATGAATGAGTCATAAATCGTGTTGTTGCTGTGTTTACTGATGAAAGTATGTATTGATGCTCTTATAGTGTGCCTCAAAAAAACCACACCAAGATGGAAAATGTTTAAATGACCAAACTTACCACTGTCAGCTTCAGCAATGAATGCAAGCATCAGGGCTCTAGCAAGCCATGTTTCAAAATTAGTTGCACAGTAAGTAAATTTCACAATTGGTTATGCTAAAACTGTTACTATAATTAGACACAGTTCCGCTTTAGGTCTCAAAATCAACTCAGACATTTGTCAGCTTCCTCTGTAGTGCAGTTTTATTAATTACTGATTTACTTAAAGTGTTGTTGTTTCTTGTAAGACACCTATAAAACCGGGTGTATCACAAACTGTCAAATGCATGAAGTGCACGAATGCATGAAGTGAACATTTTTTTTTCCCCTCTCACTTCTCTTTCACAAAGCATTGCAGAGAGGAGGAAATTGTGAAATAGTTTCATTTGTTTTGGGTTATTTTATTTATGAATTTTGTTTCATTATCGTAGACAGCATGCTAATTTGATGGAGTTCTGTTTTGTGATTCCCTTCCCTCTCTCCCCATTCCTCTCTCAGTCGCTTCCCCAAAGTGTATGGCAGCATGAAATATGTAAGTAGAGCAGTTAAGGGACCAACTTTGTGAACCTAAGCCAAGTGCAGCTCCTTTAAATAGTAAGGTGAAGCAGAAGCATCAGTGCCTTCTTGCAGAACTCATTGAATGCATTGTACTTTTCATCAGTAGGTTTACTCTCTTCTTCCTCTGCTGCTCTGAAGATGGAGATTTTGCTGTTGTTTATCATGTGGATTTTTTTATGCCTCAGTGCCTTTTCTTTTTTGGAGAAATATTATGTTCATTCTTTAAAACTAATGCATGAGGATCCCATAATACCATTATTTAAAAAAGCCACGTGTTAATGTTATCTTAACTGCCCACTGTCTACTACTCTCAGTTCTCTTCTTGGGGAGGAAGGCTCTCCTCAGACCCCCTCAACCTAAGAGGAAGGAAAAGACCATGTGAGTTATTCTGAAATATGTGTGGTTGTGGGGAGGCATAGGTTATGGTATAAAAGACGAACTTTCCATCAGGGCTGTGCCTGACCTGTTCTCTCCTGCACACACACAATTGCAGGACAAAGTCTGAAGATTTGCAACAGTGTTTCTGGCCAGCTCTGTACTCTAAATGAGACAGTAGGTGGAAATGTTCCTGGACAACTGGATTGCAATTGCCCACGCTAGTGAAGCATTAAAGCTTTCCCTGGTGTGAGTTAAGCAAGTGCCAAAAAGTACTCTCCCAAGCTATTCCCTACCATATTTCAGGAGCCATTCCCAAAAGTCAGCTTGCCAGCAGCTCCTTCTTTTAGAGGTTAAAGGAGTTGCCCGGCATGGACGCTGTCCTTCTGGGGCCAGCTGGAACATAGTGCCCAAGAACATTCTTGGACAGACTTATTTGCAGTCCAGGAGGAAGGACATCTCTCCCACAAATGTCATCTCAAGGGAAATTCACTCACAAAGACAGATATCCTCATGAGTTCAGATGACACAATCTAATCCTCAAGCAGAAACTTAATTGCACAGAAGCAATTTGTTTAATTTTTTTTTATCTCAAAGGAGGAAGGCAACTGGCAAGGTAACTTTTTAGAATTTTGCAAAGCTTAAGTGACTGGGGCACTTGCTCCAGTGTAGTTACATAAAATTATATATTGATATTATGTATCTAACCTGACAGTATTTTTTTTGATTGATTAGGGAATGGCTTGGTTTTTTTGTTTTTTGTTTTTTTGTTTTTCCAAAATTATTTCTTAAGTATGTACTGACAAGTTATAAAAACAGATCTTTTCCTATATTTTCTTTCACTAAAAAGTAAGATTTAATATGTCACAGCACTTGATTTTTAAGAATGAATTGAGATGGTGTTTCTTTCCTTTGGAAATTACATACATCTCTGAAGAAAACAGTCACAAAAGATTGTTTCCTTTCATGGTAATCATTATAACTTCATTTTTTTTCTAAGATATGGAAGGTGTTCTCTATTGCTTATTCCCTGTGCTCTCTTAGCTACCAGGTTATAGAGTGGGTGGTTTATGGAACCTTGCAATTGCTGAGTGATTTTGCAGACTTTCATAGAGAAAAACTGGAGTGTAAAGCATTTTACTTGAGCTTAGCCTCTGAGAGGACAGATCTAATTGAAATATTTCAAGTGCGTGCAAAATATATTTCTGCATACTAACAGTCTGATGGATGTGGCTGCAAGAAAATGACTCACAATTCACCCCTTTAAGATCTCTGCTTTAGAAAAAGGAATCAATGTCAACTATTTTTTTTTTTGAGTTGATAAATTACGCTAAGTGACATATTAGACAGAAAGATATCTTGTTCATTTTATTAAATGTGTCCAAGATTTGTGCTGTTTACATTTCACATAGTTTTTATCCAAAGACCTCACTTCAGCTGCAAGATTGGTGGGTGAAATGCCTGGCCTCACTGAAGGCAATGACAAAATTCTCCTTGACCTCCTTGAAACTTTGTATAGACAAGAGGTGAATTCCTGAATATGTACTGATTGAACATACACTTGAATGGGTATCCTGGGAAAATCCCAGCTGCCTAGGGGAATAAAAAAAGTTTATAATTGCATGACACACACTTTTGAATCAAGGAGTAGCTACCCTAGTTTAGGATTTTTAACCTTCATTTTGATCCTACTTAACTTATTCTACTACTAAGATCCTTATTCCTACCACTGTTGTAGGATATATATAGTTGCTTCCTTTAGGCATCAATCTTTTATATTTTGCTGAGAGATTCTGTTTTGGCGATTAATTCCACCAAGGGTCCTGTAGATTCCTGTTAGGCTTTTTGCTGACAGACTTGTGCTGATAGAAGATTGTGTGTAGACTTTCTCCTTTTATTTCAGCTTATTATTATCAAACCATTCTTGTATACTGAAGCTGCAACAGTTTGAATTCAGTTTAGTTCAGTTCTTGCAAAAAAAGTCTAGGGAGAATATTCATTTGGTTTAGCTGAGAGTCTGGTTAATTGGAAGAGGTTCATTCATACTAATAGTATCTGCACAGTGTTTTGTGACTTTTACTAAATCAGCTCTAAGCACTACCTGCAGTTACATGAGTAAAAACGTGCTTAAAGTAAAATACAGTGAGCTGCTGTCAGACAGAAGTGTCTGTGTGTACTAGCATTGCTTTCATCTGAGATGCCCATTAAGATGGGCAAAAATATCATTACAGTTACATTTCTACATTGTGCATTATATCATCTGTAGATATAGAAACAGAGAGAGATAGTTAAATAGATATATGCACATCACAAGTACCTCTTTCTTAGGGGGAATGAGGAATTGAATTACCATATTTCACTGTTACAAATATTCATCTTCCAGAATATCAGCTTTTGCTATAACATTTTCCTGTGGTTTTTAAACGATACTGTGAAGGGTGCTCCTTTCTCCCACCCCTGAGAGAGAGCATCTGCAGAGTGTAGTGCACCTACCCTGTGCTCTGTGTATTGAATCACCCAGGCATGGCATGATGGTCCAGTAAACAGAACAGCTTTTTTCCACTTGGTACTTTCAGTGACAAACTAGTGATGAAAATATGAGTTTTCTTATTGCTAATCATACAAATATGGCAACTTTCAAAGCCTTTATCAATTCCCAAAGCTGAGAAGCAGCTCTTGTGCAGATGCACAGATATGCAGACCTACTGCTTGGGGAGGAGATATCACCACAGGAAGAGTGATAAATAGAAGGATGAGTGCACAGATGTGATGTGGTATAGAAACCAACCATGACCATCAGTGGCCATGAAATAATGACTGGTGGGTTTGCTGTTGGTGGGACTCTGCTGAAAGATTCAGTCCCACAGTAGTACAGACACTAAGTAGATGCAAAGAACATTAATTTCTAAATTTCCAAATTTAGGGACTTAAACCTGCAGTTGTCCACATGTGATTTAGACATCTTATGTTGAAGGCATGAAAGGTATTGTTTTCTTCAATGGGTTTTGGTTTGGTCTTTCTATTTTTCTTTCTTTTATTCCCTGGTGAATATATGGGTATAGGATACAGCACATGGCAATGAAAGAAAAACAAAACAAAACAAAACAAAACAAAACAAAACAAAACAAAACAAAACAAAACAAAACAAAACAAAACAAAAAACAAAACAAAACAAAACAACAACCTGCCATCCTTGGTAACAATTTCAGAGATGTACAATAAGGTTTACTGGGACAAGGAAATGCCAGAGACCAGAAAAATATTGAAGTGAATGTTTTGTTCTTTTTTTTTATTTACTTCCTTGGCGGGATGGGTATGTTATCATGGTGATAGTGATTTTTATCCACTGTTTGTTAGTTTTAGTCTTTCTTTCCTAAAAATCCTTGTCTTCTTTAGGCCTCTTAGTGTCTGCCAGTTCTATGGCCATAGAACACACATTTGCCTTAATGAGAAAACATTGTATATGTAACAGCACCGCAGGACAGTGGTTGCTGTCATTGTGGGGAGTTTGTAATTTTTTCGTTTTGGTTTTTAATAATTTAACTGGGACCCAGATTTATAAGTTGGGTAA
Source organism: Bombycilla garrulus (assembly GCA_013400315.1). NCBI lineage: Eukaryota > Metazoa > Chordata > Aves > Passeriformes > Bombycillidae > Bombycilla > Bombycilla garrulus. The sequence goes on along the minus strand of VXBU01013855.1, from coordinate 1,366,460 downwards.
ATCAACCTGGCACCACTAATGACAGCGATGTCCTGCTGATTTCCACGAGCAGTGTGTTTGGCCAATAACTAACTACCAAAAAAAACCCCATGTTGCACAGTGGAATAATAAGATTTTATCAGCTTTTGTTTCTTTCTGCATCATTGTTGAACAATAGTTTTCACTATAACTCAAGACAGTTCAGATTCCTTATTTATAATATTTTCAGAGCTACTTTTTTATTACATTCTCGATACTTGGGCAAAAGGAATGTCTTCAATTCAGTCACTTAACTGTAGGATCCCAGACTTGTGAAAAAAGCAGAACTGCTGCAAAAGTTAGAAAACTGATAGTTTCAATTTACATGCAACAGTTTTTAAAAAATACTTAAAGCATGCTTTGTGTGGTGGGCATTTATGCTGGGTCTATTTATTATGGAGTGAATAATATTTTTCAAGAATGATTCATCTGGGTTATTTTAGAGGCTGCCTTGAATTTTGGTCATTTCTATAGATACTGCAATTCATAGTCATTAGAAAGCTAGTGGTTTGATCTAACCTCAGCTACCTGTTGCTGGCTGTGAATGGAGGAATTTATTTTTAGTGGGAAACCACAATATGAATATTTTCCACTCTGAAAGTATAAAAAACCCTTTAAGTAGAAATTTTACTCCTTCACTGTGATGTGCTGTGGCTCTGATGTCAGACATACTGGGTTCTTCTTACAGAAAATCCTTTAAAATGCCTTATTCTCTATTGAAGTTGACAAGAATTTCCTCCACTTAACCCCTTCAGTGCCCCCAGGCGTTCAGCTCACATCAAACAAAAGGGAGCTCCTCTACCTCCTAGACGGGGAGAGTGGGATGTTGACAAATGCAAAATGAAAAATAAGGAGACAGAAAAACCTGGGCCTTGGAAGGAGGTTAGTGGGCAGGCTTACATAGCTGTGATCTATGAGAGGCAGCATCTCTGGGGGCTGTGACTTTACAACTGCACAACCACTGCGACTGCCCTGCTGATACAGAAACCTTCATTTTGGTGTGATGTGGTCTTTGTTGGGCTGGGCTATTTGGGGATAATTCTGTTTTTTTCTGCAAGATTCAGAATTTGAAATGGTCTGTAATTTCAGGTAATACCAGCTCTGCTTGGTAAGAGTCAATGGGTTAATTGTGCTAGAAAGCTACCTACAGCTCTTGTTGAGCACGTGAAGCCTGTAGTTATATGTGGAGTTATGAGAGCTATTATTCAGTGTAACGGTGGGAAGACTGCTTCACCCACCATGGACTACATTACAAAAGAATGAGAATCTGAGACATTTGTAAACCCATTGGCCTATACACAAAACTGCAATTTTTTTAAATGTAAAACTTTTGAATTACATTAGAGTTTAGATGAAGAAATGACACTCAATATCCTGGTTCCTTTATACTTCATTTATAATTTTGCAAACAAGCCTAATCTTGAGTGCAGTTAAAAACAAGAAGATAGTTTTCTTCAGAGATGTATGTAAGCAGGAAGATAAAATGGAAAACGAGAATATAACAGAGTTTAAAAACCAGAACAGTTTGTAGCTCATAACCAAAGTTCAGTTCATTTTAAGGACCAGAAATAGCTCCTGAGATTTGACTCAGAGCCTGGTTTCCAAAGAATATAAAGCTTTTAAGTAATTGATGGACTTTGGTTGCTGTTCACAACCAAGCTTTTGCTGTTTCAGTCAGAGAGGCTACTGACCTTCCCTGCTTGTATTGTCACAGTATTTCCACAGCTTTAAAGGATTTCAAAATAATTAGTGGACTTCTTTGATAGAGGGAAATTAGTTCTTCCTTCATACATGAGATGCCTCAGAAGTTCTCATTTTCTTCCTTGTCTTAAGAGGCCAAAAGAAAGAAGCAGTCCATGATTTAGCTCAATTAATTTATCTTAGGTGAAGAAAGATGTTGTCTTTGTGTCCACACTTGTAAGGAAAAAAAAAAAAAAGTAGGTTTTTTACCACCTGCTTGCTCACACATGATGATTAGTACAAGGTAAAACGTTCATGTGGTTACAGCTGCTGGAATTTCAGTGCATGTGGTTTGGTCATTCATGCTACCAAGAAAATGTTTACCATCTCTACCAATACATGTCAAAAGCTACAGTCATTCTTTTAGCATTGTGAATTTAACATTTGATAAGTAGAAAACGTTTGTTTAAAAAACATGAGCAACAAGTACCATTGCCCAACCAATTTTCTCCAGAGAAGATAAGACCTGAACTTCTGGTTAACACCTTCAAAGATGTTACTAACCACCTTGCATTTCACATCTGTGTCTTAAAATGCAAGAGAACTTGCTTTTATAAATCCTAATATTTCTTCTCCTCCTGACCAGCTGCAAGGAGTTTTGACAGGTACTCACCACTTCATTGCCCAAGGAGGATCATTTGATTTTTGGTCTAGAAGCAGGAAGGACAGACACAGAATTTCGGGAGATCCCCCTCCTAGGTGCACAGAGGAAGAAATAGTGGGAGCTTAAGTCACTATCCATCCTAAAACATCCTTTTGGTAAGCAAGCAGTCTTACACAGAACTCTAAATATTTTTTGTAATTACATTGTTTTTGATCTTACTTTTTAGTGTGATTGTGAAAGAGCCATCTTTGCTTTCAGATTCCTGTTTGCCCTGCACAGAATGGAATCTTGACCATGATTAAAATCTGGATCCAACTTCCCTCAATGTACAGGAACTATAACAACAGATTTTTCAGGAGTTACACATTTGTAAAGGGTGTAATAAGCTAATTATTTATACTTCCTTGTTAGATGAAGACTAGAAAGAGCAGAACATCCAGTAAGGAAAGAGCCTGCTGATAGGTTAATCTAAGTACTTCATAGGAGACTTTCAAGAAGATGCAGCCAGGTTGAGATGCATCCATAATCAGGAGCTGGTTGAGAAGATGTGTAAGGCAATCTTCAGGGACAAACAGCCTTCACAATTAGACACAGTCTCATCAACATTCATAATGATAACTGGCTTCCACAGCCCAGCTGCAAGCTGCTTCTGGACAGCCCTAACCTCCTTCACTGCTGAATATTTGGTGGTAAAAGTAAGACGTGCACTTTGAGTGTATCTGTGAAATGTTTGCTTTACGAACCATAAATCCATGGGGAGTTTGGATGTACTGTCTGCTTTCCCAGTACAACAGTGGTGGATGTGAGAGGGATAGGAAGGGACTGCAGGGAGTGGCCATGTCTGCACATTATGTCTAAAGAGCATCTCTCTTGTCACCATCAGAAAATACATCCTGGGCTATATGAACTGCTCTTCTGAGGCCATAGAAAGTCCCTGTGTTCTTAACACATTTTTGAGAAACAGAAATCCATACCAAGTCAGAAACTACCTTGGGTTTTCCTGAAGTAGGTATAGGGGAATTACAGTGACTGCCTGTGTGTCAGCTGCTGCCCACTACAGCCTGTCAAGGCTTAGATAGTTGCCAGCATCTCCATCTGGATTCTTCTAGAAAATGTGTAGAAGTAATGAAAAAACAAAACAAAACAAAACAAACCTCATAGAGTGGTGCTAGATGTAAGAATTTTTTTCCAATGTGAATGGATATAGCTGACACTGGGCAAAGATGACAATTCTTCTGCTAAATATGTTGATAAAGTAATTCTCTACAAAGGCCTAAGGGAAGATTTTTCACTAAAATTCAGCTTTTCAAGCATTTAAGTCAACAAGACACTGCATCTGGTATCCTGCAGGAAGCCAAAAAATGTGGACACAGATGTGAACATCAACCTTATGGATGGTTCTGCAAAGTTAGCAAGTTGGCTGGATGATGCTAGCAAAAATTCGTGCCCAGGAGATCAGCAGTGGAACATCCAGAAAAAGATATAATCACTGATACATCCGTATTTAATGAATAATAAAATATTTCTTCAACCCAGAAACTTCCTGCATCTATTCCAGTGTTTTAATGGCTTTTAATGACCTTTCTGTTAGTTTCTAAAGCCTACTATCTCAAGCCATTCTAACATGTTTGTCTGCAATATCATTGAGCAATGAGTTCCATTGTTGTAGTATAAATCTTTTAGCTGACCAAAGAAGGTAAGATTTATTTCACCTCAAAGACTTGCAAACTGATTTTTATAAATGTATTCAGTACTTTTATAAGGATTTAAGATACACTGACTGATCTGTACTTTGATCTATAATTCCTTGATTGTATTGCAGCATTTTACCTGTAGTATGAACCTTCAGGTGCAGCACAAAGCTAATTTATTTAACTGGGTGCATATGTTTCTAGGGCCCCTGCACCAAGCTTCACTATTTTTTGTAGACATTTATTAGGTTGCTGGTGTTTTTGTTAAGTCACAGAAAAGAAATATTACCAGTTGTCTTCCCTTGTCTTTGCAGCTGCAACAATTATCAAGCAAAATGTAGGGTACAAAAATCATGGCAATGTCATTGCTTTGTTGTAAGGCAAATGTGTGAATAGCAGCTGAGTTATACCTTGGGAGTTTCTTCTTATGAGGAGGGAAACATACCTCACTGTTGGAGCATCATAACTTTAGATTTTTCTATCAATGTTTGGTAAAATATTCAAGTCCCTCTGTATCTTCTTAAGGTTTGTATCTTTAAAGCTTTTTCATCTAGCACTAAGAGTGTTGGTACCCTTTGAAGCTTCCTGTAGTCTCTTGCAATGTATAAGGGTTTTCACTGTTTCTGTGTCAGTCATTATTATCAGGATTATTATTATCAGCAGTATTCTTCCCTCCCACCCCCCCTAAATCCAGAAAGATTAGAATTACATCCTGCTCTGGGAGGGATAGAGAGGACACCCATTATATATAATGTCAAGCATAAACCCAAAATGTACTTAGTGGCATGAAATACAGATAAGGTTAGATGCACTGGTAGAATCTGGCTGGTTAGGTCATGTTTATGGCTCCTTTGCACAGCAGCAAGGAGGATGAACCAGTTTATCTGGTCTATTGATTTTTTGTTGCTCTGAATCCTGATACTTTGATTTTTTTGGCTCGAATCTTTATGCTGCAAAAAGGGTGAAACTGATGCTTAGGGCCATCTCCCTGGGGATAATATATGGATCAGGTATGCAGGTTGCTGGCAGAGGATTTTCTAAGGTAAGTCTGCAAAACATGCAGCTACAGGTCTCCATTTAGGAAGGATTTCAAACCCACCTCTCTCATTTTACATGTTAAATGTGGCCTAGAGGAACATCCACCCACACCAAATGGAAAAGCCAAATTTCCTTCCAGTTCCAAAAACATTATAGACATCTGCCAAATGACGTTTCTAATTCTTCCCGTAAAAAATGGAAAGCTAAACAGAAGCATCACCCTTCCAATAAATCCACTCCAAACTCTTCCTGATTTATTCCAGATCCTCTGCATTTTGGTGAGGCTGTTAAATACCTGCTTTTGTCCTCCTTAAGGGGCTTACCTCAGAAAGTATTTTATATAGTTGTTCCTTCAGAGACTTTTAAAAATGCTCTAAAAATCATAAAGAGGCAAAGTTTGACTTCTGATACACATGTTCAGTTCCTATTGACTTCATTGGGGAATTTCAAGCTGAAATAGACCACAGTGTTGGAAATATTTAGTTAGGCATGCTAAGGAAAATGTGTGGTTCTGAATAATTTTTAATATTTCCATCAACTACAACAGAATTTAAGCACATTAATTTGATTTTTTTTTTAATATAAGAAGGAGACAAATCATTAAAATATGCTTAAGAAGTCAAAGGAATTGTGAAATGAAGAAAGCCACAAAAACTTCTTGTCTGGAGGGTCTTTTTAAGTACTAGTTAATCACAACATCTCACAATAGATGTATGATCTCTAAGATGTAATTAAACATAAAGTAATAACTCATTTTTTACTGTGGTGAGATTGTTGAAAAGCATCCAAATTCATGTTGCCATAAAGAAAATTGGTCTTAAAATTTTTTTCCTTTTTCATTATAATGACATTGAAAAGGCTGTTTTCAGCTGTCACTGGTGTCCATCATTTTGTTCTGGAAGGTTTTTGAAGCCTGACTACTTGGACAAGCACAAAGCCAAGGTCCTCTGGCTGTGCTCTGACCCGGTCAGACAGAGCCAGATCCTGTCCAAAATCAAGTAATTGCACTCAGGTTGCTCAACCCTGCTGGTTACTTCAAAACACAAGTGCCATGTGAATGTCTCTGTATGACTTTGGATCAGAGCTGGCTCATGTCTGGCCATCTGAAGAGCAGACAGACAAGCTTGCATATGTCTGTACCTGTCCCTGCAGACATACCCTAAAGCTGCTAAATAGCTGATTTTTTTTTTTTTTTAATGTCACAGTAAACAATGAATGTGGAATGTCAAGTAATCATCACGGAGCTGAAATATTCTCAACAAAGAAAACAGGTAAAACAATGCAAATAAAATGAGATTTTCTTTCCTCCCACACCCATAAACTGTCATGCAAGTGCAATAGCTGGAATTGACGTAAACCCTTTTTGAAAAGCTAATTTAGTAGTGTGCAGTCACCTTTAATCTGTTCATTATTCTCTTATTTTAATGTTTCTTCTTATTTTAAGGAGAATTTTGGTATTCCCAAAAATTTGATCCAGAAATACTAGCTATTAGTACAGGAATTACAGGAGAATCTGTAAAATATTCAATTTTCTTTCATAAAATTAAAGGTCCTGGTAAACTTTGGATAAGATTCCATATGTTGAAGTTTTAATTGTTGCATGAGTTGGTCTGTTGGCAAAATTTTCCCAAAGTATATTGCTATCAAATTCGTTAATGTAACAATGTAAAATGGCCATTACAGTGTCTGAATAAAAACATTTACATCTTCAGTAATTAGAAAGAACATTCCAGGTAAAAACAGAAGATGGGCCAATAATCCTCACTGGACATTTAGAGCAGTGTTATGTAATATTACTCACTTTTTATAATAAATATTTGAGGGTTTATTATTTACCTTTATTTTGCCAGTTTAGTTTTCCCTTTTCCATCTTCAAAGGCTGTCTTTTTGAGATTCTACTGGTTACTTTGCTGTTTAAGTACTGATGCAGCCTTCTGCCAAATATTGCAGTCCCTAGTCTGTAGATCCATCCTACATGGCCTGCTACAAGCTGCCACAGTGATGGCTTAGTTTTGGGTTTGTGCTTTTGTGGGTGAACTGATGACCACATTTTGTTTGGAAATACTGTAGCAGTAGTAAATGGGAGAGGGGTTTATGGAATTCTTCCAGACACCTTTCCCAGGTTGTCTGAGATACTCTACAAATGTAAGAGTTAGAGAAAATATTGACTGAAGCTTTTGCACCTTACTTGGATCCTTACCCATTCCTCATATTCAGATGGATCAGACAACTGGTTTAAAGAACTGCTTGTCTTCACTGTGATCAAAGAGCATTTTACACTGACAGCAAGATACTATATTCACAAATAATACATTTTAAAGAAGTCTTTTAAAGCTGTAACTCTCACAATGGCTTTAGTCATAGGTCTATGCCATAAAACTGAACTTTTTTCTAGCAGGGGACAAACAGGTGGCAGTCAAGTCCAGAGGTGCAGCTGAATCAAAAGTTTTGCATAATCGAAGGACAAATAACTTTAAATATAGCAGCATTTTAAAATATCTCTATTTCAATAAGAAGTAGTACTATATCCCCAAAAGCAGAACAGAACATGAAATAGCTACAGGGCTTCATGTGTGGATATAAATTTAGAAGATCTGATGAGCCATCTCAAACTTTTCTCCAGCTGCTTTGATGACATCATTGGTTTCACTATCTACAGTGGCACCATTGTCAGATTAAACAATGACAGTTCTAAAACTATCCTCTCTGCTTTCCTGACAGATATTCATATGTTGCATAAGAGGGAAAAAATAATCTTGTTGACATCATAATTTTTTCTTTTCTTTTTTCCTTTTCTTTTTTATCCTCCCACATAATTCCCTTTTGTCCTTCAGGTTCTTAATTGCAATTCATTATTATTTTTGTGAAGAGCAGCCTCATGAAGGCAAAGAGTTAAAGACGTCACTTTAAATGACAAAAGCTGAACACTTTACCCCACTTTCAGTCTCTCATCTATTCATCCTTTTCATTGTGAACTTCGCTATTTCAGCTTTCTAAGCTCTTCAACTACCTGCCCCTAATTTGTATTCCTGGGAAGAGGCCTAGGCTAGTTATTTTGCATTTGTGTGCTAATGGTGCTGAGTTTGCTTCTAAGAGGAGAACAGGGAGGGGAGGGCAGGAACCTCCAAAAGGGTTTAAGTGGGAGTGCGGGTGAAGGTGCAGGAAGGGTTGTTTGGGGGAGAGTCATGCTGAATTTTAACCCTGAATGCTTTCTTATACAATTTCGCACAAAGCCCTCCTGATTATATGGAAAATGACACCCTGTGAAAACTTGCCTGTTCATACACACCTTTTAAACAAATAGGTTAGTCAAGTATCTGGAAAGCCTGGGAGACAGTTGGGTCATCATTTTATTAATACACTAAATCATGGCATACATTTTTTCAAAGCTTTTTTATTTTTACATATGCCCCTGAAAATTATGTAACTTATTCAAAGTATGTATAGTATACTGAAATACATTTATTAGTAGAAACAATCTGTACGTGTAAGTGATAGTAGTGCAACTTTGCTCTGCTTTGTTTGATAAAACCCTTCACTTTCACAGGGTTAATTTTGCCTGTGTGCTTAGATGCCGTGTGAGATAAAATACCTTTCATTAGATTAAATAGGCAAACAGAGGCTTTTTGACTTATTGACTAGTATTTCAAAGCCGAGCATTTCTTATGCTAATCATTTTTATAACTAATTTAACAGACGTAAAAGAATGTCATTATGAATAATTAGCGATCTTAGTAATTTAGTTTCTAATTAACCAGGGATGTGGCAGACCATTACAGATGCGAATTCTCATTAGCCATGAGAGGCATGGGCATTTTGCTGCTTATTATAGATTCTGCCTATATTTAAAAATGGTTTGGTTGTTCACGGTTTTTAATGCGAAGCACCTTCAATTCACACTGCTGGGTACATCAGCTTGTTGCACTTTGTCACACTCCAAACCAGACACCTATGCAAAGCATCTGATGCAACAGAGCGTGTAGACAGTCATTTTGCATTTCACGAATTATTGCATGACAGTAGTTCTCACCCCAACTCCACACCCAAGAGGTGGATTTGCAAAAGGGGCATTTTTCTTTTGCAGGTGTAATTTGCTTGCAATACAATTAAGCACAGATGTATTAGATCTTCAGATCTGTGCCCATGATTCATTTTCTGCATAAAAATGAATGGGAGCCTACCCACTTATGTCTCCCTGTCTCTCTGAGCTTGTGACATACTTTCACAGACTATTGCAGTAGTCTCTATACCATCTATTCTCCCTGCATAAGCTTCCACTGGTGTCTGCACAACAGTAGTGGGGTATGAAAAATGCTCCTTTATACCCTGAGTGAAATTCCGCACACCACTGCTGTTTCCACTCGTATTACTTTTTGTTTTCTTTAGTGACAATTTCCAAAATTATTACTTATATCTGAATGTTCAAATTCTCTTTCAGTAAGACCCATTCAAAATACAACCATCTAGAGAAAGGATTTTCTTCCACTTGAAAAATTTTAATATATGTATTTACATGCATTTTCAGTTTCTCAGATACTCTAAATAATTTGGAATCAGTACAGCCAGCTTGTTTGGAAAAGACATGGAACACTTTTATTATTTATGGTAATAATAAATAATTTTGCAATATTAGCATATTAGCAATATGGACAAGCCCTTAAATTCTTTGAGAAGGACAGTCTTCCCCATGATTTATTAATCTCTGGAAAGCAGGAGAGTGACAATTTCATGAGCTATGGCAGCAAATAAACCTGAAGGAGAAAAGCTCCCTCCAAGTTCTGAAATTTGGGTTATAAAGAAATGTCCACCATGACAATGGCAGACTTTGTCCATAGAACAGACATGCAGTTTTTCAAGAATGACCCAGTTAAACTGCTGTAAACTGTTTATTCTGAATATACATAACAGATCTCCACCCACCATTTAATGTAGTTTACTTAGATTAATTTAAACTGTTCCTTTAGTTAACCACTGCAACTTTCTCCAGCAGTGGGAAATAAAAGTAATTTCAAGTCAGGTCATTCATTGTTTCTGTCCAAACCTGTTTGTGATTCCTCTCACTTGGGAACAAGTGTGTCCCATTTCAATTCCTGTGTTGGAGTCTGCATCAAAAATATCAGAAGGTGTAAATTAAAATGAACTGCTGCTTCAATTCAAGTGTTCACATAGGGAAGAAGTAAAGATGGAGATTCCTGATATGGTTATTGGCCTACTTATGTATATTGTATAGCCAGTTAAACTTTGCCTAAGATACAATTGAACATACTTCGTCAGATTAGAAAATATTTTTTCTTTTCATAGCAGAGATTAGAGCACTAACCACAGCTATGGAAAATCAGTGTTCAGTGCCTGCTCTACTATAGATATCATAATACAAATGACCTTGGGCAAGTCACTTAGCATATATTTGCGCTGCAGTCAGACAACATAACCTTAAAGTTCAGCATTCCTGAACTTTTTAGCAGCACCACTAGACCACTGTCAGCCCCCACTGTTTTCAAAGGCCACTGTGGCCCCCTATAAAAATTTTCATCAAAAGCACTATTGTGACAACTTTGTTTTATATGGTTCAGCAAACTACTTACTATGAATTGGGAACTGCAGATGGAAATCACTCCAATGGCATGGCTTCAATGTGGGCTAAAAGCTGATGGTCCCAGGCAGATTTGTGCATCCCAGGCTGCTTTGTCTATGCTTTCACGAGAGCCTGAGTGCCTGAGCTGTTCGCTGCCACCAGCACTGCCATGCTTGCCCTTGCTGCTGCCACACTTCCCCATGGCAGTGAAGACAGGGCCTCAGCTCCTCACCTGGAAAAGGATCAGTCTACCTCACAGGTGCAATCTGAACAGAAATGTATAAATAGACTGTGAGGAATGCAAATGCCTAGGGTTAATGAGAGTATTTAATATATAGTCTAAAATACACTAAGTAATTATCTTCTCAACTTTCCCTAGGAGGTTGTAGGAAGCCCTACTGGCTAGAGGTATGAGCAACCTCCTAAAATGAAAGTGGGAGGTTATATAGCTGTCAAAAATTATCTCAGTTCTGTTGGTTTAACCAAAGTCTGATTCATCTGACCTCTCTCCAGCTTGACTGCAACGGAGATTAAAAAAAA
>VXBU01013855.1:1326220-1355175 GCA_013400315.1 Bombycilla garrulus | reverse complement strand
AAAAAAAAAAAAAAAGCATCAGACCATTTTAAAAGAACATGAGGTGTTAAAAGAAAAGAGGTTGTGTTATAATGAGCAGCTCAGGTCCAGCAACCACCTTCAAAGATGCTAGAATCTGGTAGTTTGGCTTTGACCTCATAATTAATGAATGTGTGGAATCTTCAGACTTGACTCTGAAATCTTATGGTAATGCACACTTCTAGTTGAAGGGAGAGGGGAAGGTACCTACCTGCATAGCACTTCCAGAGGATATCAAGTAAGGGACAGCATAAATAAAATATGTACAGATGCCAGATTTGGGGCAATCAGAATACAGTCTGATGGTGGTGTTCTTTGATCTAAATCAGTTTCTTCATCCTTAGCTGCAAATTCTTGTCTACAGGACAAGAAATGATAGACTGCTTTCTTAGGGAAACTTTGCCTGAATTAAGTTAAAAAATATACATTGCATACCTCATCTTCTTAGATTACTACTTCTGTTAGGAGTGAACCAACTGCACAGTGTCATGAGCTTTTCCAGTGATTGAAACAACCAAAGGAAACTCAAGCAAACCAAACCAGGAGTAGATCTTGTGCTGAGTCAGTGACAATCCTTCTGTGGGGAAAGAGACCATGAACATTAATGCCTACAACTAGATCAGCTATATCCATAAATTGTATATGTTCTCATTCATCTCAAATTCTAGATGATTAAAGTCTACACAGCTGTCCTGCTTTGATTGCCATTTTTTTCTCTTCATGTTTCTTCTGAATGCTCTTGAAGAAAGAGAAAAATCTTCCAACTACAGTAATCTAGCCTTCACTGTGCAATGACTGAAATAGATATTGTTTTGTCACTTATAGGTTATTGCTTAATAGAAAGTTGTCTAAGCTAGTTTCCTAAGAGTGGGTGATGACATATCTGAACGTCACTTATCCCAGTTATGTAAGCAGGATCTGTATCTTAATAAAGATCCTCTGTGCTGGGTTTGGATTTTCTTTCCTTTGTGTTATAAACTATGCTCTGATGCATAAAAATGAATAATTTAGTCATAATTATACCACCACAAGTTTCTTGTAAACTGAAGCTGCAATTGCAATCTTGGATGCCACAAAAAATTGCTATAAAAATTTCTAAATAGTTCTTTCTTCAGCTGCAATGACATACCATTTTGCATTACCAGATGTTAAAAATCTATAGATTATCTGACAGCAAATACTATATCAAAGGCAGTTCAAAAGAAAAGTAAAAATTATTTTCATATTTTTAATCATGCCTGCAGATGGGTTAGGATAATCTGTCATAGTTCAGAAACAGAAAAGAAAAGAAAAGGCTTGATGTTACTTGGCTCAGTGGTCTGTTTCAAATATGGTTCACACACAATGGGAAAAACAAACAGGTCTTTGCTTGAGAAAACAGATGCAATAGGCAAGTGCAAAATCTTACTCTGCTTGTTTCAAAGAGAAAAGGCAAAAAACTAGCTTTTTAACAGAGAGACAGATCACTCCAAAAATTCCATGTAAACTTTTATTTTTTGAGATTCTTTCTGTGCTTCCCCCTTCCTCTTCCCACACACACTGAATCAACAACCCCAGATGTTCACAAGAATATGTCCCTCGGTATCCCCCACATCCTATGCCATGCAAGTGCAAGGGGAGATGCCTTACTGCAGATGCACAGGGATTCCTCAGTGCCAATTGTGCTGCAAAGTGACGTACAAACAGCGTGCACTTCTTATTTCTGCATGCGAAAAGCTTCATGGACTGAACCCACTTCAGAAGCACCAAAGATCTAGAGAGTCAGTGCTTACAAAAAATGTGACTTCTGACTGTCAGCTTCAGGTGTGCACATCCTGGGTCCTTGTCATTTTAGCAACACAATGTTCCTTCTTATTTTGGCACAGCACTGAACTAAAGAATGGGATCTGGAAGACAGAAAAGAGCCTTATACTAATAAACTGCAATACATAAGTATTATCTCTCTTACTTATGAAATTTATAGGTACTGGTGTCTCTGTTTATACCGACCTGAGCATAGTCTTGGCCAAATATTTTTTGACCGCTTTTGTCAAATATTTTCATTTACTGACACCTATTTTATTTTCAGCCAGTCTGTGATTTAAATGTGTGACCACTTGAGTCTGCAGAAAGCAGCAGGTTTAAGTTTTCTACAGAGCAACTCTTGTGTCACCTTCACCTAGTTTAGTTACGGCTGAATATCTCGTAGCACCCTTCAACTGGCCTGTACAGTGGGGTTTAAAGCAGCGAATTCACCTGGAAAGCACAAAAAAACCCCAAAAACAAACAAAACAAAAAAACCGAAAAAAAACCAAAAAAAAAACCCAAAAAAAAACCCCTCCCCCAAACTAACAAACAAAGTGGCAGGGTTAGGGGTAGGATGAGGAACCAAACTGCCTGGTGCCTGATATTAGCGGTGGGGGGAAAGAAAAAGCAGTCCTTCACAATAAAGAATAACCTGCATGTTTACTGTGCCTGGCCGCACACCCAAGAGCAATGCCTGCGCAGCTCCCCTCCCCAGGCCGGATGGCTCCACAGCTCAGTGCCTTGGCTTAGGTGCAGTTGGAAATGCCCGAGAATGGCTCTTTGTTGATTTTCGCCTGTGCGAGAGAGCCTGGTGTTGCTGCGAAGCGAAGTGCTATTGAATTTGCTCACTCAGGCAGAACACTCGACAGGAAGGAAGGAAGCAGCCATTCTTTCTGGTCCTATTGTCTGGCCACCAGGCTTAGGCAATCAAACAGCCCTGTGGCCCGGCTGCGGTTCCCGCTCCGGCCGCTTCTGGTGGGCCCGTCTGGGGAAGGGGGGCAAGCGGGGGACGGCCTTCTCATGGCGTTTACTTTGTTTTCCCTGCACTCCATCACATCTTTTCACGGCTCAGGGCCTCAGGTAGCCGTTTCCCAGCCCTTCGGGTTTCTCCAGGGGAAAAGGGTCAGGGAAGGGAGGGGTGAGAGTAGCCGCAGGTGGGGTGGAGCTGCTCAAAGCTACCTCTTGACTGCCACTGGATGATAAGGAAGTGTGGGAGCGACTGGCAGAGCCTGTAAGGAGTCCTTCCAGTGCTAGGACGCATTTCTCTCATGATCAGAAGGCACTGCTTGGAGCTGGGGGCTATTTGACAACACACTGATCGTTCGGGGTAGCAAAGGGTGAAGTGGGAAAGGTTGCAAAGGAGCAAGCCTGCCTTTTGAAAGAGGCACATTCAAAAATGTAGATTTCTGATTCCCCAGTCTGTATCTCAGTTAGCTCCCTCTTCTCCCCAGAGATCAGGAAAGAATGAAAAACAGAGCCAACGGGACTGGTTTTGCGAGACAGTGCTGCAAGCCTGGCCGCGGCTTGTAGTAATGCCACGGTGTCAAGGTGAGGATTCCTGGCAGAAAAAGTGCAAAAAGCGTGACTGGTCTAAGCATCCAGAGCAAAAATCTGTCTGCCTCCACATTTTACCTGCCCCATTACATTGCTGCAAGGTCTCAGCACTTCCAGTCTCAAATCAGGTGGAGACCATAACATTGCAGTGTGGATTTTGCTATGAAGCCTGTCTTGGTCTTACTGAAATGTGACCAAGGGATAGCCCCTACTATGGTTTGGTGGCTGGATAGCAATAGCTGCAGGCTTTTTTTGTTTTGTTTTGTTTGTGGTGGGCTTTTCTCAGACAATAAGATCCAGTGGTGGATCAGGTAATAGGTGTGTCAGTGATATTGTTCTTAATGTTGCATGACAGATAATAACATTAACAGATGATAATATCGCCCTGCAAATCTGCGATGTACAGTGAGATAGTAGAGCCTGGCAAATGCAGAGGTGTAGTACTTACAGAGTCCTATTTCTGCAAGCCCAGGGATGTTTCTGTGGTGGTTTAAGTGGCTCTAAATCCAGACTCCAGTGCTCCCACCCTTGCTGGTGTCCCAAGCTGCACGTTCCAGAACCATCCTCTTATAGTCAATGTTACTGCTTCAAGTCTTGCTGGATTGCAAGGGGTGGACACAGGTGGAAGCAAATGACAGTCCTCAAGCCTGATCCCCTGGTCACTGTACAGAGGTCGGTGTTGGCAGATAGGGCGGGAGGGACTGGGGGAGGCAGGCAGCATAGGAAGTTGCCACAACCTGGGTTCAGAAAGATGGATACTGCCTTTTGGCATGGCACCATGCTGAGACACTTCAAGTGCTGTGGTCATAGCCAGAAATATTTGCTTATACTCAAGGAAGCCTACAAGCTGCAGTTGCATTTTGTTAACTTCAACAGACAGGCATGGTTTGCTTTTAGGAAGTGTGGCCTTGGAGTATACCCAGCTTCCCACTTTTGTCTTAATAAAACCTCTGCTCAACCTGCTCACACCTGTCCTGGTGCAAATCTGAAACAACCTTGATGAGTTAATGGAATTATTCCAGGTTTGTCAGTGCAACAGGAAGAAATCAGCATGAACGAGACCATTTTTTTTCCCTTTTAATGAAAACAAGTAGGAATTACTAGAACATAGAGTAATTTGTAGCCAAGAAGGACTCTTGAATTTGGATTTTATTACAAACTTGAAACTTGGGCCAGTTTTGATGGGATTTGTAAATGCTTTCAACAAATGTGGGCTGAGTTTCAAGTGAGGCTGGGCTCTGTTGTACAGGAATCTGGGCCAAGGTATGGTTTTGAGTGGAAAGCATATGAAACTCACTGCATTTTCCTGATTTAGAGTCTTGCTTTGAAGTACTTGGTCCATTCAAACCCAGAACTTAAAGCAAAAACCCACATGGTATTAGTACACTGGAGCCAAAACTATAATAAAAAATTCCTTTAAAACCTCATGATTCAAAGCTAGCACAGACCGAGATAGTCTTTAGTAGATGCTACCAAAGTTGTTATTTAGCATATATATTTCTTAGTTCAGAAACTTTAAATACTCTGAAATCATTACTGATTTCAGTATTTTTGAAAGATCTTATTGTAAGGGTTGCAGTGGAGTGGAAAGATTCAAGATTATTACTTTAGTTAAGACCTTGTCTATGAATATATAAATAATCAATTAATTTTGTTTTAATCTCTTCCTAGATAAAATATGTTATCAGTCACCTTACTCTGTGTGTATGGGCTCTTTCACTATGCTCAGAACTGCAGTGTCTGAGCCTTCCAACAGTGCATGAAGCAACGTGAATAACATCTGTTGCATGCTGTTTATTGTCTCACCCTTTCCCTTGAGATGCAGCATGTGCAATGGAGTGTCTTGTTCTGGTTGGGGTTTTTTTGGTTTCATGATTTGTTTTATGATCAAGAAACCACCTCTTTGAAAATGTCTTAAAGGGGAAATGAGTGGAAGATATTACTGGTTACAAACTAGGGGGAAAATTTCCCATGAGGTACTGATGACAAATTTATATTTTTTCTTTCTTTTTTTGTTGTTGAGAGACATTTTCACTTTACTGCAGCAGTCACATACACAAACTCTGTGCACATATTCACAAAGCTTGACAGAACTGCTTTCAGGCATTTTTATTTGAACACAGCATAATGCAATTAGCGTTACTGCCCAGCACGCCTTTGATAATGCAAAGTGTGCTACAAGATGATTTCTCTCTCCTTTACTGATGCATCAAAATTCCATATGAGCAGTAACCCACCAACTCGGCTGGCTTGTGCATTTCCAGTTAACTACCCTGAATCATAAAAGTCTGGGAAAGGATCTGAGAAGCATGTTCCTTCAACTACTGCGATGCTTCAGCACTAAGGCTGAGTTTGTGTTACATGCGGAAAATCCCATGTCAGCATGCATTCATAGTCCTGTGCAGATCTGTGAGACATTTCTGAGGGGGGGCTGGTTGTCCCCAGCTTCCTGCCTTTAGAGCACGCACAGAGCTAATGGGAGGTCTGCATGTGACTTGCTGACAGGATCAGGCCCTGGTGCTATAAGCAACCAAAATATTTTGGGTTTTCATCAATAATCCCAGTACGAAGGGTCTTCTTTCTTGAACAGCTCTGTAATTAATCCTTGGCTGCTTTGGCTGTGATCCCGATGGTCCAGGACAAGAGGAAGTAGGGACAGGGCAGTCAGAATAGAGGTCACTTTTATAGCTCATCAGAATCAGAGATGGCCTCAAAAGTCACCTGGAAAAGGGAACTGAATTGTTTTGAAGGTGAAAAAGACAATGAAAAAGGACAGCTGTGAGGATGCCATGATCAAAATTAAAGAGAGAGCACAGCAATAAAAGAGCCAATGCTCATTTGCAGAAGAACCACTGCTGGTGTTCCAAGGGTGTTGCCATTACCTGTGACCTTTCCCAGGAATAACTGCACAAGAACATACTCTGCAGTTATTTCTACTTCTCCCTGGAAATTCAGAAGGAAAACCCAAACATGCAGAAGTTCTGTCTCAATCCATTTTTCCTCCTGGCAAGTCCTGTTAGTCCCTTCTGCAAATAAAGCAATGTGAAATAAAGCAAGAGTTGGTTTTAAGGATGTTAGAGCAACACCTGAGAACACTCTTCTGGAAAACTGTCTAACACAGTGTCTCAACTAGAAAAGTGACTTGCCATTATTTCACCTGTCCACATGCACTGGGTATTAAAGCTTAATTTTTGAAAAAATCATGCTTCTGGAGCATGCATGCCAGGTGAAACACCTCTCTATACCAAAGCTCTCCATAGTCCAGGAGGAATGAGGAAAACATCATGTTCTTGATTTCTCTGACCAATATATGCTGGAGCTCAGCTGCCCTAACTGGCACAGCCTATGTGCAGTCAGAGCACAGACAAAGCAAGTACATGCTTGCTCCTCTCCCTCTCCTTGACCTAACAATTTGCACAGGGCAAACCCAGGTCATAACAGAGGCAATGATCTGGCCTGTAAAATTTCTTTGGACAGAGAACTTAGTGCTAATTCAGCATCTTTCAATTTGCTGAGCTCCACCAGGCTGCACATGAGTTTTAACAGAATCCCCACGTGCTAGGTCCTGCATTGTGTTATGGAGCTTCCTCAGCACTGCTAATCTAAATCTAGTTTGATAAAAATCTGGTTCCATTGCTGGCTCCAAAGCTTTTTCTGATTGCTATTCCGATGTGAAAACACAGTGGACATCTGAGGTACTTTGGTTTCTTGTCCCACTTGTCCCTTTCCCCATATGGATTATAATGAGTTTGTTAGCTGTCATATCTTGGAGATTAAGCTTTTGTGCAAGTTTTTTGTTATTTTTTTCAGGACAGACATGTGTAAAGGGGCCCTTTCAGCCAGAGAACAAATGTTCCTTAATGGCCGCACACAATTTTTTGGCATGCATCCATACATTGGCAGTATGATCAAATATATCCCAGCAGACACTAGAACAGAGATAGTTGTAGGTATAGAGACCTTGGGAGCACACGGAAAATTATGTCATCTCTGTTTTCTTTGAGGACCTCCATCAAGACTGAAGACCCATGGTAAGTGGCAATCCTGGTTTCTCTGGAGTCAGCCTAAAGGACTATCTGGAAAATGCCATACAAAACAAAAGGGCTGCTGAGCTGCCTTACTGACAAATTAACTTATCAGCTGGAGAAGTTTTGATTTACATTGAAGTTCTCTGTTGGTTACTGAGAGTCTCCTGTTTAAAATTAATGACCTCATAGCTGATGAATGATGAAGCAGGAAAGGAAGTATGCTGAAGACTGAACAAAAATCATCAGGTGAAAGGGTCTCTCTGTGATTATGGAATAAAAACTGCTCGTTACGGCTTAAAAAAAAAAAAAACCCAAACAACTGGAGCTCTTCTTCTCAGTGGTAGTAGTGGTAGATGTTTTCTTTGAATAGAAAATTACTTCCCCCCCTCAGGATCTGTGGTACTATAAAAACAGGTCCCTTCAGAACTAACTTCCAAATCTGCTAACATAATACTCCTCTGAAGAAGAATAAGAATGTTTATTTTACAGTTAATTAAGGGGTTTGGGTCAGGAACTTGAAATCTATCCATTAGGGTATGGTTTTCTGGTTAAGGAGTCATAAGTACACAGTACACTTTATTAAATAGCTTGAAAAAGACTGTGTTTAAAATATGATAGATGCTTTGGTGTGTTTAGCAATAGATAAATGTTGAAAGAAGAGACGTGGTTCCCCTTGGCAATAACCTGGCAATAAAACATTTCTTTGGAAAAGTGTATTTGATTGTCACCTGTGTACTCCTTTTCTTTCTCTATAACTGATTTGAGGATGGAAGGAGGCAAGATAATGATAAAAGCAGAAAAGTAGAGCAAAATAACATGGGAATTTATGTTTTTTTAAATCCCAAAAGAACTGTTTAAGACAGAACTGAATAGAGCACTTACTTTGTGACGCCTTCTGAGGTATGACAGAAAGGCTGTATTAGGTGTCCACATCCTGCCAGCTGGATATGTCAGTCATTTCAACAGGAAGACATGATTACTGGGGAAAATTATGAAAGTCAGAAATAACCACAAAGAGGGAAAGGAACTTGTGAGGGAAAACATATAAAGAGACACATTCAGGTGCCAAATCTCAAAGCTCCTGTTGTGGCTCTGACCCCAGAGACATTTCTCCTGTGCTGCAGGGTGCAGAGGTGGGGGGGTAGAAAGAGAAGCAGCATCCAGACAGGTACCCTGGAACTGTGAAACATTTCTTTGTAAGCAGAGTAGTGTTATAGACAGTTCATCATTTCCAGGACCATTCTTATGCTAATTCCCCAGACTTAGGGAAAACTGAAACTCCTTCCCTTGCTGAATGGAACCAATCCTCCATCAAGAGTTAATTTTAAAAAGAGAGCAAACAGAAGGACTTCATGTTTGGCAAGCTTGGGGTTAGAACGTTCCCATATACACATACTCATTTAGAAGAGAAGTATCTTAGTATTCATGATACTTGGTGATAGAGTAGCAAAAAGCTTTCAATTAAGCATGAAAAACAAATATCACAATTTATCTCAATTCTTCAGTCTTTTTATGTTGTGCTGGAGGTATTTTTTAATGTGAGGTTTTGTGAGTTTTTTCACACTTTCTCTCTCNTGAATGTCTTTCATTTCAAGTTACCCTTGTTCTGGGTCTTTTTTTAATTCCCTTTGGCCAAAGCATTTCTGAATTTCTGCCAAGAAGTTACTATGTAAAGCCTGTTGTACCCAAGAGCTGGATTCCCATTCCTGGAATCATGACTAGCAACCCCAAAATAGAGTGCATTGTTGTTTCAGAGGGAAAACAAGAGAGGAAAGAAACCTTAGGAACAAACAGAGAATGATGAAGCCAAGTGACAGTTACAGACTCTTCAGAAAGCTACTCTTCAATTAGACATTTAGATTGGCTGCTAAGGAATCTAATCTAGATGGCAGAAAAAACTTCAGTTGAAGTACAGACAAATCTTATAAATTAATGCTATGAATAGCTACCTAATTTTGTTTCCTGTCTACTTGTATTCAGGAGCCAGCATCTTTGCAAACACTTGAGGGACAGGACACTTTGGAATGTCCTGTTTCTCCTACAGAATGCATTTTTGTTTCTGAACACAAAGCATGACTTCAGCGCAACTACATTGCAAATTCATTCTGTCAGGAAGAAAAATATGGAACAATCAGTGCAAGGGGGAAATAAATAGAAAGCATACTTTTTTTAATGTTAGAGTAAGAAAATGAGCTAGCAAAAATATTGGTATTTCAACAAAGAAATACTGAGTATTTACAAAAGGATTCCATGCTAAGGGAATATTTCAGGAAGCATTCCTTGCTAAAGTAAGTATTTTCAGGAAACATCTTTTGTTAAAGTATATTACAGAATCCTAAGTCAAAAATTCTGTACCAAGTTATCATCTCATCAACTTAATATGCTCTGCATTACTTTTTGCTGATTTTTTTTTCATATGGAAGTTTACAATTCATAGATGTAACAGCTTTATCCAATAATAATAATAATCATTATTAACAGCAGAAAGTTTAAAAGCATGGAGAGCTTGAGTGGAGAAAAGAGAAGAAACTTTGGGCTAGCAAAGAGTATTGTACTTATGACACACAAGTGAACAAGCCTGTTTCTGTCCATTTAGTAGCTCACGATGAACTCATCAATTCCCTATGATATACACAGACACAAAATCTGACTTTTGCCCTAATAAAATATGATTAATATTGATTAAGATGTTCATATGGAAAAAGTCAAGACCAGACAAGAGAAGACAATGATTTTGCCCTATGCTTTCAAAGGGTGTTAGCACCACAGTGTTAAGCTTGAGAACCTGTAAAGGTCTGAATATAGAAGTGAAAATCCACCTTGGGAAAGTTCATCTCCTTTAAAGTCCTTCAGAACTGTGCTTCAAAGACCAAGTACACCCAAACTCACCTGCTCATTTGCAAGCATCAGCCTGTATTATTTTAAAAAAATAATTACATTTGAGCATATGTGCAATATAAAGTCTATATTAAAATCCCATAATAAAATATGTCAGAATTCCCAGGCTAGAAGTACATGGTGATGCTCTAACTATCTAATGGGACACTTACTTTGTCTGTCTGCTTTAGGTAAGTAATGAAGCAGTAGCACCAAAGATACTATATACTATGTAAGGACACAGTCAACAGAACAGAGTGGGTGACTTTGAGCACTTATGAAAGATTTTAATTGTTGAGACTTAGGTACCAGTTTGGGAATGTGATGTAGGAGCAGACAGGTTCTCAGTCTGGTTATCGTCAAACATACTAGATCTTTTAACACTTACGTTTTGGAGTATGCTGTCTGCTCCAACAGTCAGCAAAATTATCAGTTTTATGCTTGCATTAGATGAACTGAACCTCTCCTGAACTAGACAAGTTTTCACAATTACATTGTAAGGAATTTTTTTTTAAATTCTGGCAAAGGTGTCATGAGTATAGGAATACATAAATTTTCTTTTTCTCCTGTAAAGGGGTAAGGAAAAGGTGGCTAAGTGACTTAAATATAAATTCAGTTTATGCCTCTACAAAACTGAATTCACATATAATACAGAAAGCTTTACCAAGTGGAGATACACAAAATATTCCTACAAAAAAACTCACTATGGAGATGTTTGGCCAAAATGCAAGGACAGACAGTACCGCTGAAATCAGATTGCAAGAGGCCCACTCTTTTCTTTTTCTACCCCATTTTGGTGCACACAAGTACACGTGCGTCTCTAAATAAACTACTGCGTTTGCATTTAAAAACGTGGTTATGTCAGTTTCTGTAATTAGATCCCTTTATTGTCTGTTATTGATCCTTTCTGCATTTCTCTAGCTTACACTTGTGAATCAGAAAGTAAAATGTAGAGAGTTACCATATACAAAGGCAATGCTAAAGAAAACGTCTACCATGTTGAGCTTACAGGGCCAGACACTCATGCATGGTATCAATCCAATTTGCTCATAGCCCACAACACAAAAATCTCAGACATTTGCATAAAATTATGTTTGGGCACTTGGTGCTGCATGATCACAAGGAAAGGATGTTCAGGCAGTGGTGACGCTGGTTAAAACTATGCTTGGTGTGACTTCACTGACAGACATTCTGATTTAGCACAAACTTGAAGTGACACATTTTTTCTTAGGAATGACAGCGTGCTACAAGAATGTGGAATTGAATGTAACCCAATTCAGAGGCAGAGACTTCTCCTCCAGAGAAATGCATATGCTTTATTTCACAGACAAGAACAGGCTAACTGGCTTAAACTATGTATTGCCTTGTTATGCCCTGATTTGGGTCAAGCCTAAGTGTATCACATTCAGTTGACCTGTTAGATGTGCCTCACAAAGGCATTGTGTTTGACCCTCCAAACATGGGATCCAAAATAGGGCAGATGGGGACAATACAAACGCTGGCTTTCTCCTTGTTCTGTTGAACCTGGCTTCAACAGCAGCTCTAGTGAACATAGCAAGCATATATCAAATACCAAATGCTGGATAATTATAACTTCTAGATAGATTGCAGGAAAAATCATGCAGGTTTTCCACAAATAGTCTCAAAATCAGAATGGTTTGATATTATGAATTGAACTCCGTGAAACCTAACTGTAGGACAGACTACCCAGAAGAAATGAGCAAATGTGAAAAAAAAAAATGAAAGTCAGTTTTGGTCTGATCCTCATGACTGTTTCACAGCTTTATTTCTTCATAGTACTGACTTTTGAAATGTAAAGGATTCATATTAAGGTGAAGAAGAACACTAGAGATTTGATATAATATGTGCAAGTGGAATGAGAAATTCCACATGGTCTCACATAGACCAAGGCAACTGGAGGATTTGATTGAGAATTAATGGAGTACAAAATAATTACAAAAAATTTAATCTGGTTACTGTTGGTAATGATAAGAGACACTGATAATCACGTCTTAGAAAATGTGTTTCAGAGTATGCAATATTATAACATTGTCCAAGAGAATTAAAAGGAAAAAAAAGTTTATATATACTATAGATCAATAGATAAAAGAATGAACTATATGACAGTGCTAATATAGGAGGCACATTTCTTTTAGTTCCGTTATTGATCTCTGAGATAATTACACTGTACATCAAAAGAAATTCAATTGTGTTCATGTGTTACTTTGTAAACAGCATTAACATCATTTGGACAAGTAATCTTACTGCAGGGAAAAAGCTTTCAAACTCATATGTATATAAACCACTATGGTTTTGCTTTCCCGGATGTGAAGTATGCATTACAGCCAAGCAGATATAGTCTCTTGCTGATGTGACTCTAACAATTTTAACAGAGTTATAAAGACAGCAGTATAAATGTCAATTACAGGCTACAGTTCAATCCACCCAATTTTTTTCTCCAAATTTGTACTCACAATTTAAGCATCTTCAAAGCTCTTTCACATTGCAGTGACTCTTTCTGACAGAGGGAGCATGGGTGTTAGGGCAATCTATCCCTACAGAGTTAATGCTTGGTTCAAACTAGGTCACCTAATTTTGTGAATGAGATTTCATATCACTTATCATTTTGGCAAGATTAAAAGTGCAGCCCTTATCAATCATAGCTGCATAAGGCAGCAGATTATGAGGTAAAAAGATCTAGCAAGAAGTTGGCTTTTTTTTGTCAAGGATGTTGAGGCAAAGGGCTGTATAGACATTCAAGTTGTTTGAAGTCCTTCCCATCCATAGGTGACAGAAAAAAACACAATCCTTTTAAAAATGCTAAAAGTTCCAAGTGCCAACTGTCCGCTCCCTAATCCCAGCAGATTTCCCCAACACCCTCTTCAGGGCAGTTATTGTGGGAGGTGAATAATCCCATCTACTCTTGTGAGACCCCAGCCCCATCCAGCTCTGGGGTCCTCAGCAAAGGAAGGACATGGACCTATTGGAGTGATTTGAGAAAAGAGTNCTTTTTTTTGTCAAGGATGTTGAGGCAAAGGGCTGTATAGACATTCAAGTTGTTTGAAGTCCTTCCCATCCATAGGTGACAGAAAAAAACACAATCCTTTTAAAAATGCTAAAAGTTCCAAGTGCCAACTGTCCGCTCCCTAATCCCAGCAGATTTCCCCAACACCCTCTTCAGGGCAGTTATTGTGGGAGGTGAATAATCCCATCTACTCTTGTGAGACCCCAGCCCCATCCAGCTCTGGGGTCCTCAGCAAAGGAAGGACATGGACCTATTGGAGTGATTTGAGAAAAGAGTCACCAAGATGAGTAGAGGGATAGAACACCTCTCCTGTGAGGAAAGGCTGAGACAATTGGGATTGTTCAGTCTGGAAAAGGAAAGGCCTTATGGTGACTTAATTGCAGCCTCTCAGTATGTGAAGTGAGACTATGGGAAAAATGGAGAGACTTTTTACATGGGCATGTACTAGCAGGACAAGGGAGAATGGTTACAAACTGACAGAGAGTAGGGTTAGATTAGATAATTGGGAGAAATTCTTTAGACTGAGGGAAGTGAAGCACCAGAACAGGTTCCTCAGAGAAGTTAGGAATGCCCCATACCTAGAGGTGCTCAAGGCCAGGTTGGATGGAGTGGTCTAGTGGAAGATGTCCCTGCCCAGGGCAGGAGGGTTGGAAGTAGATGATCTTTAAGGCCCCTTCCAACCCAAGCCATTCTATGATTTTGTGATTGTCAGTCCTGTCAAATGCCAGGCTCTTGAAAACATGGGTCTCCTGCTATGTTGTGTGCAATTTTTGCTAGGGATGGTATGATTCCCCCTTTACTCCTGAGACACGTTGATTTTTCTCTCTGACAAGCATTCTAGAGAAGGATTGTGTCAGCCACTGCATGTAGAGTGAGCTGAAAAACAGCTTTGTTTGATGGTGTTGTCCCTCCACAGTCAGTTCCACTGGGGATACCCACTTCCTTTGGCATCCTACAAAGGCTGCCAATCCTTGCTTTTCACATAGGCCATCATATGAAGCTTCATGCATCACACCAAACAGAGTGATAAATGTGTTGCCACTGCAAAAATATGGAAAGTCAGATGTAAAGCATGAAAATACACAGTGGTTTGAGTTTAGAACCAATGTATGTAATATAGAGAATGCTTTTCTGATTCACTTATTTGCATTTTATGTTGCTGCATTCAATAAATCTCTCTGTTAATGAAAACTGTAAAGCTGTTCCAGATGGCCACCCTTCTAAACACAAGAATGGGCTGAACCTCACAGCTTTGCGGAGCAGAAGACACAGCGCATTTTTCCTAAACTTGTCCCAGTGACATGCTGGGGCAAAACACAATATGAAATACAGGTATCAACCCCTGGCTGGACAAGGGTTCTAACATTTACATATAATTAAGGGTGTGGTTTGAGAGGGCAGAGGTAATCAGGCACCGAACATTATTTAAAGAGCAAATTCTTTGCTAAAGCAAGTAAAACATTTGTGTAAACTCATTGGCATTGTAGTAAAAACATATCACAACATTGTTAATGATCTTGATTCTTTGCCCCTGAAAGTGCAAAACAATTCATGGGTCATAGAATTCGAGGGAATGTTGTACAATTTTTCTGTGAAAGAGAAAAGGAAAGGATTGTACCTCAGCTTAATTTTAGCTGAATTACCTTGTGAAATATTCAGTTTAAGATGTAATAGGAGATTCAACACAGGCCCATTTCTTTTCTTGCTTTCTATACAGCTGTTTTAACAGAAAAGCTGCAATCACAGTGAGCTCAAAGGAACAAATGTATGATATGAAGATCATAAATTAATGACTCTGAGACACCCACACATATTAATACCTAGACCTCTTGAAGAATCTCCAGAATTTTAAGGAATTTAAAAAATATGCCTTATTCTGACTCATAAACATCACTAGTAAACTAGACAAGGTGGGATTCACAGAATTCAGGTGACTGTGTGAGGCATATTCCCTTTATAGCGAAGACAGAAAAAAAGGTGCGTTAAGGATAAGAGTGATTTGACCTATTTTCACTGTCTATTTTAGGATGGGATGAATCATACTCTATAAGTGCTTATTTTATTTCTCTGAACATAAATGAAAGCACAGAGAGACTACTTCAGACCTTAACTACATCTACACTGTGATATATGGTGATTGAGATACTGATGTCTATATTCTGTGAAATTATTTCCAATCACATCCATCTGTTGCTTTTCAATTCAGCACAACAGGCTCATTTAGGGGAATGTCTTACATCCTAAGCAAAAGAAACTGGGAAAAATAAGAAATAAGTGAGACTAAGATTTAATCAGGTGCCTGTTGCAGTTTACATGCAGAGTAATTTGTTGGATTAGTAACGAGCCTGAAATACTAGAAGCAAGTCTGATGGCAAATTGTTCCATCAGTGAGAAATTCTCCTTGACAGGGAGCTGCAGATATATGTTAACATATGATTAAATTGTTTATAGAAACAGAAGCATAACATGGGATGCCATTTGGGATTTGTTAAAAGGGAGAATGCAGAGGCAGAAGCTCTTCTAGCTCTTCTTATTGATACAATCCAATGTCAAAATATAAATTAGTCAATAACTGTATGTCTTACACTGGTATTACAGTAAATACTTACAGTAAAGAGAGGAAGCCTTATGTATGTATATTATATGAGTCGAATTTAGAACTATGTATTAATATATAATATAAATATATTTATGAAACAATCAAGAAAGATCAAACAATTAGGATATGGAGAGTTCCAGTTTCCATTCTTTTCTTGAAAAATTCTATTTTGAGAAACAGGTGGATACTGTTCGTGAATAGCATTTCTATTTTAAGAACATACGTATGTGGTGGGTGGTGTATGTGTTTCATGAAAATAAAAAAGGACATGCCATCTACCATATTAAAAGTAAACTGTGATGTCCCACATTTTTGGTGATTGGTTTGAAGTTCATACGGCTGTAAATATTATTTATTTAATGCTTTGGTAGGAGCAATGTTTTTATTATGTTTATTTTATAAAATGTTTTTCAAAAGACACTAAGTACAGTTAACTTACTCTTCCTGATCACTATATTTTCAGCATCTGATGTCCTTGGAAAATTTCCCAAATCCATACATTGCAGTCTTCATATTTGTGTCTTGGCATTGATACCTATATCTTAAATTTATATCTTCTATAGTTCTCATGTATATTGAGAATATAAAACTTCCAAAGGTTTGGGTTTTTTTCAATTGTGGAGGCTTTTGTGGGTGGGTTTTTTTCATAGATTTTTGTTTGATTGTTTTTGTTTGATTGTTTGTTTGTTTGTTTGTTTTAGTAATACTATATTAGCAACATTGTATTGCTATTCACGTTAACTTCCTAAAAATGCATGCATGTCTGAGACATTCAACTATTATAGAAGTGCAAGGCCAGTCATGCTAAGCTCCTTCCTTCCCTCAGGAATACCCTCTGATGTGCACTGAGAAGTAGCATCCAAATGTGTCCAAAAGTGAGCTCATTTACAAACATGTTGGCAAAAGTAAAATTTTATTTTTGTCAGGGACTCCACTGGTAGGCTCTGAACCGTCACCCACCCACCTCTGTTTCAGTCTCTCTCTTCCCTTACCTCTCTGGATGTGAAAACTAAGACCTTTGGAAGGGGCTTTTCCCTCCTGGTCCCTATGCTGTTTCCTCCTGCAGGGCACTGATGGTGCTGGTGTCTTCGTGCTGGGAAGTGCAATGGCGTCTCCATTCACATTCAGGCAGTTCAGTGTCACAAACCTTCTCTCCCTGGCCCAGTGGTTCCAGCACAGCTTCCACCACCATGACACAGTCATTACTTTGACTCCTGTGGTTAATGTTGTAACTCAAATGTCTCAGCCCCCACAGCGTTGGCTTGCCTCCTTAAGATCCCTCCTTAAAGCCCCACTTTCAGCAGCTACCTTTCTGTCAATATGCTCTAGGTTGGCACCAACCACTTCTCCTCACACCTGTGATTGTATCAGGGGAAAAAAAGACCAAAATAAATATTTACAGTGTACATGCAAGAAGAAAAGGGCTGTTTTCCCTTTTCTGTCATTGATTTCCTCAGTTCCTCAGTTACTGGTCCTGCTATATTTATTTATGATACTGTCTCTAACTTGGACTATATTTCATGGACAAAAGTCCTTGCTGCTTTGCTGTGGTTATTTGTGCTAGTGTTTCATATGATAACAAAGAAAGGAAAAAAAACCCATGGAGAACACTCCAGATGAAAGCTATAGTAAACACTGAAAAATTGGCTGAAAGACTCAGAAGACAGCAAATAACTGTTTAAATGTCCTTTTTAAAATCTATTAGTTTTCACATTCATAGTGCCTTCTTAGAATGGCATGTTATTCTTTAACCTACTAGGCATGTGAAAAAACACAAAATCCTATGTAGAAAACACATGATTAA
Organism: Bombycilla garrulus; assembly: GCA_013400315.1. Lineage (NCBI taxonomy): Eukaryota > Metazoa > Chordata > Aves > Passeriformes > Bombycillidae > Bombycilla > Bombycilla garrulus. Next base: position 1,337,485 of record VXBU01013855.1, on the reverse strand, counting down.
AATTAGATTCTAAATACTGAAGTAATAGCAGGCTTTTAATGTTAACAGGGTTTCTCATTTTTCTCCTAAGTGATTGCACAGTTCTTGTTATGCATAAAAATCCAGATATAATGATAAATAGCATTTCAAAATGAAAAATCTTCTCTTTCTTATACTTGTAAGTATACCAAAATTTTCGGAGCTGTTTGGCTTACCTCTAGTATCTTGTATGTGCTCTAGAAAGCTGTCTGTAACAAAACAGAGATTGATTATCTCTTCATGTGGAGACCAATACACTTTCTATTTATTTAGAACTTCTGTGTCCCCAAATCTCCTAGATACTCAGAGTATTGACAAGAATAGACTTTGCAAGAGACCCCACTGACCCTATGGGGTTCAGAGCTGAGTAACAGTTATTAGGAAATAAAGCCATGCTAAAAAGCTGAGTCATTTATACGCTATAAAGTGATGCTTGGTTCACTTGTGTTTGTTTAAACTCAGAAATATCCTAAATTCACAAGTTTACACAATGGACAGTGGGATAGTCCCACACATTATTGGCAGTGTAGATGCTGTCTAGCAAAGAAAGTCTGTAAAAGGCTTGTTTCCAGAAGTCAGGAAGGGCACAAGGGGATGGCTTTCTTTCTACCTGCATTTCTTGTCTCTCTTTGTAAACATCTACCAACAACAACAACAACAAAAAAGCATACTGGGATAAACATACATTAATGTATGACTGGTCTGACGTTCGGCGTTCTCATCACAAGGAATGAAAACCTTTGAAAGCTAATGGCTTGCTCTGTCCTAAAGGAAATGCTTCCTGAGTGGGGGGAGCTGCATCTTCCTGCATTTGCTTTTATCTACTCATGGGCTAATGGAAGACATCAGTTTCCTGTTCTGTCAATCTTGCCTGTCAGGCAGACATTGAATTCACTTTAATCAAAGCCACAAACTTTTAACAAGATGCACACGGAAGGTGTCTCCCTTGCTTGTACAAATGTTCTGCACCTTTTGAATCATCAGCTGCTCACTTTGTAGGAGGACCAGATGCTGTGGAGGTAAAACCCTCCTATCATTCCACCAACTTCAATAACCCTGCTGATTTGCACCAGCTGAATTTCTCTCTGTGACTTGCATCTTCAAGCCTCTCAGGTATATACATCTACAACTGGAGAAACAATGAAATTTCTGCTTTTCTTCCACTGAAACCAATAAACATACTTCTGAGGTGTTATTTTAAAATAAAGTTTTGCATGCTGCTTTTCTCAAACAGCTTTCTATCACCACTGAATTATTTTTTATTTAATTTTTTTCAAATATTTTTAAATTATTCCTGATTGTTGGCATCATATTTGAATGTTAAAAAAGAAGAGAGATCCATTTATTTGGATAGAACTCCATCAGGCATTGAATTACTTGGAGTTCTTTCTATTTGGGATATTATCAGTTTAACCAGCAATTGAGGACATAGATAATGACGGCAAATAAATCTTAATGTAAGAAGGCAGATAAAATGTTGTTCCTACTCATAATGGCACTGCTACCTTTAAAATGCCAGAACTGAAAGACTTAAATCACTAAACTTCACGTTCCCTGTTTCAACTCTACGACACATACAAAATCTCTTAAGACCCTGGGGCACCTGTAATTTGAGTATCCTGCATGTCCTATGGATTAAGTCGTTATAGATTACTTACAAAGATCAGGTAGCGCAAAGAAATTGAGAGCAAACCATGTTCAGTTTGATACTGTTTTCATACCAAATGAAGAAAATAAGTTTCCTCTTTGAAAACCACATGAACAGAATATAGGTTGCTCATGTTATAATAAGATGAGAAATTGTATTACAAGTGTATTCTTACAAAGAGCTCATCATTTTAGCTCTTTTTTTTAGAATTTCACTTTTAAATTCTTATCTTGAAGAGAAAAAAAAGGTAAGAGGAAAAATGTTCCAAAATGTTTTAAATTACCCAAGCAGAAAAGCTACAATAAAAGTTAACAGATGGATAAAAAGACTTTGAAGAACTTTTTGAGATCTGTAACATTTAATCTTTTTTTCATTGAATAGCTAATAATCATGATTAAAAGGTGCAGAGCACAAATGACATCTTACATTTGCCAAAAAAAAATAAAAAGTATGGAAGTGTTTTTCTATTTCAATTTTCAATGTCATATTCATATTCATAATAATCATAACTTCAACCACAAATTTTGCTACTCCTGATTTAGCAAAAGCAAATACACTTGCCTCCCCCAGTTTATCAGGAATAAATATTGCATATCAAGCACGCACGTAAAATAAATATCCGGTCAAATGGAAGAGATGGGAATTGTTCTGCCAATTAGTAAATTATTCAGTGCTGGTAATGTTGCAGCTATTTAACTGTTGCTAATTGCCCAGCTATATTTACTGAGTACCCAGAGGAAAATAAATAAATAAAAGATGCTCTGAATCACTCGTCTGTCTGAACCAAACTGTAAAAGTGCGCTGTTATGTTTGAGTTAGTTTGTCCAGCAGAATAAAAATCCTCCTGCTGGAAACTTTGATTGGTAATGCCTTCTGTTCTCTAAATGCTTACGCACATATGTACATTGGCTCGAGTAAACAGTCTATGAGACTGTGCCCATGAATAATGTGACAGATACAGAAAGGTATAGGCCTGTCTGACTCCTTTAATGTTTACAAAAACCTTAATGTCTTGAAATCTGTTGTTAAGAGGCAGATAAATTTTGATATTTCTCACTTTGAATTTAATGTCACTTTATGTTCTGTCATTGAAAGGGACATTGAACATTTAATGCAAAATAAAACAACACAGTCTGTACCTTAGTTCATTTTTATATTTTCTGAATGTTGAGGCTCTAAGCAATATTCATGTGAATTTGTTTCTCATTGTAGATTATTTCAAGATCTGTTAAAAAAGGGAAAACTGAATCCACAGACATTCAAAACATAAATACTATGCCAGCATTCACTTGTGCCACTGACATCTAAGCTGTCTGATGAAATTTAAATATTTTTACTTATCTTTCTTTTTGCTTTTCATTTTGGAAAATAAAGCATGCCAACACTCTTCCTTGCTGATTTTACAGTTTGGAAAATAAAGCATGCCAACACTCTTCCTTGCTGATTTTACAGTTTTCTTTGTGGTCAGAGCTGCCTCTTTCTCATTCTAATTCCCTTTCCCCGATCACCACATCTAATCCCTTACCCTACCTGAGGTTGCTATGACTGCCAATCTCATGGTTTGCTTCCTTACCCATCACCAAGCAACTCAGGTCTCTTCTTTAGCAAGTGAGCTGCAGGCACCTGACTTCAAAATGAGGCAATAGAGCCTGTGAGATGACAATAGGAAGGAGTGCAGGGAGGGGGAACCATGAACATGTTGGATTGGGTGAAGCCAAATTGTATTCCCTGGGAATCAGTTGATCTTTGTCCCCAAGTACAAATTACTTTGTGTGTTTTTTTCTTGTTACTCCCAACAACCTCCCATTTTTGCTGAGCTCACTTCAGTTGAGAACAGCTCCTGTGAAGGCATCTGATGTCATCAACAGGAATGTGGACTAAGAATAGTACTAGATTTGTGAAGGCAAATTTTCCCTTCTTTCCTCAATACTTGCAAGTCTTTTTATCACAAGGGAGCAATCACCCTGTCAATGCCGTAGGTTATTGTCTTGTCACAGCTGCATGCAACAGCTAAAACTCTTCCTGCCACGGTACTCAGCTGGCCAATTTAAAGCCATTTTCCAACATGCAATATTACCTGTGAGATCAGTAATGGTAACAAAAGACATTTTAGTCCTTGGTAGCCATTTCAAATCCAGAATACAACTCTTGTAAGGCTAGGTTTATGAAGTGATGGAAGTGGTGGAAGTGGAAAGGGGTGTGTGTGTGGTGGGACAGTGGATGTTATTCAGCACTCGTTCTGACGGTCCCAACAGGCAGCCCCAGGAGTAAAACAGTGATCTCCTCAATGCTGGTAACATTACCCCTGAGTAAAAACACGCCAGCAGGTCAGTCTGAGGAAGCACGTGCTGTTTGCTTTATAGTGTATCTCTGCAAAGCTTGTTCTAGCTGCAAACATATCTCCTGTGCATTCTGGAGAAGATAAAGGAAAACCAGACTGGGCAGCTGAGTGAAAGCCTCCTCTCTTTCTGCTTCCATTAAGACAGGGGAGTCCATTTAAAAACGGTTGACCTACATACAAATCAGTAATGCACAAGGTAATCATATAATGCAAGAAATAGAAATTGAACAACAAAAATAGTTTTGGATACAATATTTCATTTGAACCTAAATTAATCTAGGTGATCTTTTAGTACACAATATACCGAGAAAGGCAAGGAGTATATTAAATTACCTACAAAGAGTTCCACGGTCATGAAATGTTTAGAAAAAAGCACTCCTTATGGTACTTCCATTTTTTATTTCTTCACTGACTCCATTAAGATATAAAAAATAGAATTAAAATGTTTTAGTCTGACAATGTAATCTTTGATGACATTTAATTAAATAAAAAGGGACACAAGCCAAGGGAAATATTACAGCATAATATCACAACAAATTAGTCCTGGATTTAACATTACTTTGACATGAGAGAGAAATGCATCAGGGGAAGAATTTTTCCAAAGTACCTTTTCACTTTTGATTTAAATTTAGGATGCCTTAACCTACTGCTAAGGAAACTCCTATGGACATGGAGCTTGCCTTGCACTTTGAGTTAACCAGGATCAGATGCCTATCAGTAGCACTATTCTGCTGTGAAACTTTGCAAGATTCAACCTTTGGTCCATATTTAGTTAAAACAATTCTTTACACTTAGTTTATATTCAGGGTTGAATCAAACTGGTACTGCAAATATAATCAAGAACAACTGTGGCTCATAGTAGTTGTCATCTACTCCTATTTTTTGTTCAAAACTTGCATAGATGTCAAGGCTATGTGTGACATGAGTTGTGTATGGCCCTTTCTGAGAAATATGCATCATTTCTAACTGTGCATAGTTAGCTGTACGAGAAACACATTTCATATTTTTATTTGATTTATCTCTTCCGCTTGTCTATTTGTTCCTGTACTGACTCATAAATTTTTTAACAGGAACAAATATGATAAGAGTAATAGGTGAGTCTGTGTATCTACATCTGTCTCTCTCTATATATACAGGCATATGGACTCACTGAGACTGTTTTGGCTGCTGGACAACTTTCTGTGTTATTAATCAGGCATTACTTTGATTTTGATTGCATTCTTAGTCTGGAAGGATATTCTGGAAGGATAATTCACAGATATACATCAGGCTTGTATTCACAGCAAGGCAAAATGGGTTTATTGACTATAATAAGTTATCAAAGTGCAACAGAGGCACAATTATTTGCCTGAACTGTGATTATGTTTCTCATGTTCTAAGGACTGTTTCTATGTGCTTACTCTTTTTCATAAGGGTGAATGCATTCCAAAGACAGCCCTGTCTATAGATGTGTTTAACTGTACTTTCCTCTGTAGTTTTGAACCTGTTTAAATGAAAAATTATGGAAACTATCTAAAAGCTGCTGTTGTAAACAGGATTACTGATACTGAACCTATGCAGGGGGAAAATTCCCCAGCTGGGAGGAAAGAGGGAAGAGTAGAAGGAAAGGAAAGACCCCATTGGAACACCACTGTGCTGCTATAATGCTGAAGAATTGTTTATGTCTCACGAGGGCAAGGTGGCCAGGTAGTTACACAGCCCCTTTCTATGTCCCTTTCCTCTTCCTGATCAGTGCTGCAACAAATGGCTGTCATTGTAGCCAAATCACTCCTGGTTTCAGTCTTGGGCTTCAGGCTGCCCTTGAGCATAGGTGTACATCTCATTTAAAAAGGGCCCTAATGAGACTGATTTTTACACTGACTTTACACAGTTAAATTCTGAAATATGCAAGAATTGTGACCATTTGGCATTTCTGGAAGTCAGGCTTGATAGACCACATGGACCATGAAGAAACTATTGTAATTTCAACATCATAACATTAAAACTCCTATGTGCTCTGTAGAGAATAATTTGTATTAGGAACCATTTCCTTATCTATAATATTGATGTCTACATCCAACCTAGCCATTTTAGGCTCCTTTTATTGTCAACAAGGAAACATTCCCAGACAATGATTCTGCTGACCTTTTTTAGATGCAATTATTTTAAGATAAGATGAAAGTTAGATGAGGTTGACCCCACTTTTAGTTTTTCAGTTTAGGGGAATGTGGGGTTTTTTTCCAGCTAAAACTGGTCAGTCTTTCCTTCATTTCACTTTTATTTATTTCCATTTACTTATTACAACAATACTCTGATTGTTCTCAGTGCAACACAGACACACAAGAAATGGCCTTCTTTACCAAAAAGGTTGCAATTTATTTAAACAAATAAGCAGACAATAGTTCATACATTGTCTTTTAAATGCTGGTATGAGCTGGAGTTGGTGCAGTACTGGAGAGAGTAAAACAGCATTACAATTATTTATCACAAGTTAGTATTGTATAAAACCTCTTGATTTATCATCCAAGTACTTAACTTCGACTACAAATATCTGCTTGCACAACCACTGGCTTTAAGTCCTAGGAATGTGTATGTACATGATGAGATAAAAGGAATTATTATGGCATTAACTGTAGGAAATAAAGATCAAAGGTTACCATCATGACTCTTCCTGAACTAAAACTATGTTTTGCCTCACAGTGATACTTCAACTGTCCTGAAAATTTAATGAACAATACTTAAGATGATATTTATATTGGCATTGTTTTTTTCTTTAGTAGTTCTGTACAAAGTTAAGTAAAATAGTTTCCTTCAACAAGAGCCTAAAAATTTCAATATTCAACATATAGTTTGTGGCTGATTTCTTCTTTCAATCCCACTATCAAGTTTGCATGCATTTTCCTCAAAGCTGTGTGTTTAACCCTTCCTGCTGGCATTTTGGTAAGAGCTTAGAGGTCTGGAGGAGAAAAAAAACTGTTCAAAAAGTTCTTTTATTATCGTTTTTACATTGAAGCATCATTATGCAGCAAATTATACATTATTTCTGATATGCAAAAATTGTGTAAGTGGAACTGGAATCGTAGGAACCCAACAATAATAAAAAGAAGCCCCCTCTATTTTTTCCTGGTTCATAAGAAGAACCTTTATGAATGTTTCAGAATGAATGTACCCAGCCAATACTAAATAAATTACTTTAAATAAGCTTGACCATGAAAACTTTTAAATTAATACTATTTTTCCCTTGTAAGTGGTCTTTGCTCTCTTAAACAGTTGTATAAAATATTGGTTTGGATCTGCCCACAAATAATTCATAAGCTCAATGACCACTGTTCAAGGGAATTGTTGCAAACTGTCCTGTCTTCTCAGCCAGACAGCTTAAAAAAAAGTGAATAATTCCTGTGCAGGCCTACAACTTTTCAATCTTTTTAAAAAGGAAGTGTGGTGGCTTAGGATTACATTGGTTGGAACAGGAAACTTTTTAGAAAGCACCATTTTCAGTGTTTGGGGACAAGCACCCCACTGAGGCTCTGGGCACTGAGGCTATTCCAGTTTTTCCTCACTTTTTCCCCATTGCAACCAAACCTTTCCTAAAATTCAAATACATGGAAGAAAATATTTTTTTTACTGTCTATTTGCAGCTGTTATAAAATATGTATCTAATTATTATTTTCCATTTTAAATGATGCCATTCTGGTTTTTGGGGGCTATAATGAAAAGAACCGCTGCCTGCATCCTAGGTGTTAGTCCACAATTACTGACCCAGGAGTTGTTTGACAGTTCAAAACTTGTACATCAGTCCCACAGAGCAAGGCTGCAGAAAGGAATATAGTACTGTACATTGCTGAAATGTGTAGACAGGTGCCAAATAGCTGACTGAAACAAAATCCAGAAAAGACACGTGTGGATATGGTGGGAAGAATAAAATTTTTTTTAAAAAAAGGAAAAAAACCCAAATCACAAACATTACCTCTTTGTAACATCAAAGTCATTGTCTCAACTTCTGTTTCTTTTCACATCCATTATGGTTTCCAGACAACCATTATTAGCATCTGTTCTACAAAGAGTCTTTCCTAACTATTGTGATTGGTACACTCTGTCATGTCTGCACATTTTCCTCAGTGGAATCTACCTGAGGGAGGTGAAGGATGTCACTGACAAGTTTTAGGCTTTCTGTTGTGTGGTGTGGCACACAGCAGCACAAAGCACAGTGACAACCTTCTTCACCAGTGATGCTGGTGTTCAGCATTCAGGGTCCCATGTCCAGACAGCACAGAACACATCTCACACTCTGGAAAGAACATTGCATTGACCTAAATGATAGACAAAGAGTTACTTTTCCATAGATAAAGCAGCAGAAGATGAAGAAATAATTTCAAATATATTACAGCTCAATTTTCAAAAACTCCTTCTTTTTTTTTTTCCAACTTCCTGTTCCACAGGAAAGTGACTGTTCCTTTTTTTTATGAGCACTCTTTGAGGCATTAGGAAAGAAGATAGAGCACTCCAGCTTGACTAGCTAAGAGAGAAAGCATGTCTCTCCTGTTGAACAGGAAGGCAAAGGAAAAAACAGAGGACATCTTATGATTATTGGGAGAATAAAACGAAGCAGTGTAGTTGAAATGAAGTACTCCTTACACAGATAAGAGAATAGCTGAGGAGGAGGAAAGCTATTTCAACCTTAAGGCCTTTGTCCTGGGACAAGAGATCAGCTATCATATTCCTTACTCATCAAATGTTCTGAATTTATTTGAATCAATAAAACTTTCAAATTTTGCAAAACCAGCACAATTGATCAAAACAGATTCCTGTTGTTTATTTACTTATTTATTAATTTTTCATGTCAGATCATTTGGTTATTTTGAGGGAGAAAATGCACTATTTTTTCTCTCACTTACAAAAGTTTTCATGCAGACATAGTGATATGATGGAGGTTTTCCTCAGTATTTATATGCTTTCTTTTCTTTATACACACCCTTTCACTCTTTATGTTTTGTTTCTGTGAGAGGAAGGAAATATTCAAATATAAAGAAATATGAAAATTGATTATTTTTTTAAACTCTTCAACATTTCTTCTCATTTAACTTTAGCAGTGGATTCTTCATGCCATTTACATCTGATAGCTTTAACTCAATAAATTTTTGCTTTCTTGATGTAAGTTAAAACCAATGCAATGACTTAAAAGTGTCACCAAGAATAACTGATAAAATTTACTCCTCCAAGAAGTATATGCTCTGTCATTGACACAGAATTTCCTACATCACAGCACTGGATAGAAGCAGGTGGGAAGATGAGTTGACCACTGTCTACCTGGATGAACATCCACCATGTTACAGATTATTTTTTCTTTTGAAGCAATATAAATAATGCAAAGCTTTACTTTTGGTGCTTCCCATTTTGGTGTCCACATAGTTGAGTTCTGAAAAGAGCTATACCATATTATAAGCAAAATTTACTTTCACGTGTGTGTTTGAGGGAACTCAAATTTGTTGCTTTTCCAGAGTAAATTAAATAAATCCAGCTGTCAGGTATTTCAAACAAATTTTACTCAGACCAAAGTCTTCTGTGCTACTAGAAATTAAAAAAATTGTGTCTATGCAACTGATTTTTTTCCAGTTGGACTCCACATCATAAAATTTGAAAATCACAGACGAATTGGAGTTTCTAGATAGGTACGACAAGCCAGACTTCCAAACATGTTGATGAAGGCTTGCTTAAGTCTTTAAATGCACAATCAGTCATATATGTTTACTGTAAATGTTCCAAGAGGAAGGATTCTCTTTGCTAGGATTAGCCACGGGCTTCAGTTTTTGTATGTGTTTAGCACTTGCAGGATCAGAGCTGGATTTCTGCTGCTGAAAGGCATGTGGAAAGAAGGATCTTGGTCTTGTCACTCGGGGGCCTTCAATAATCAACCCTTTGCAGACATAAAGAGCCTAAAAAAATTCAACTCAGACTTGATACCTTATTTTGGTCAGCGTGAATCCTATCTTTAAGCATTCTGACCCCATTGCTTTAAATGTTTAACAGTTACTGTGATTGCATTATCTTTATTGCTTACCCAACTCATTAAGACAGCTGATGGCTGAGGTGGTAAACAACTGCCCATCAAAATGCTGTGCTTCCACAGACATGGTATGTCAAATACATGTTCAAATACATGCTCCATGATACTGGTGCCTGTTGGATTGCTGATTCAAGACATCCAGGTTTATATGCTGCTCTGCATTTTATTCAATTTCCCTTAAGAAATTAGTGGGCAGTGTAGAGGTGTTAAGAACATGCCCTTGTCATTCATTGTAAGGCTATATCATGAACTATGATGGGAACAAATGCTCTATGCTTAGAATAATTTAAAGACACACTTACTTTATAAGAATGACCTTATTTAACTATGTATATTAAATAAATAAATTGCTTCTTTCCTGTTTATCTGGAAAAAAGAGCCTTTGGCTATCTGCTTATTCAAAATAAGCTGAATAAGAAGGATACTGTAAAACTACTTATTTTGATTTTCTCTTCTGAAATACTATCCCAAGCTTTTTCTTCTTTTTTTTTTTCCTTCTTTTCTTCTTCAAGCTATACAATCAAACATAAAACATGACTCTGCCATCTGTCAGTATAAAATACTTCTCTCCAGTGGAAATCCTGATGCTTTCTATCTGATGGACTGTTGGGCAGGCAAAGACTTCCTGCTCTGGTGTGATGTACTGCTAGGCTTGGTGCTAGCATATTCTAATACCCAGGCTGAAATCACCATGGCTAAATCAAGACTCAGGAAGCTTTTCCTCAGGGTTATAAAGTTCTGGTTGGAATGTGTTCCAGCATCTGCAAGGTAAGAATCTTCCGTGTTTGCTGCTGGGTTTGCCTTGCTAGAGCTGTCTTTGTGGCCTCTACAGTCTTCATATTTGAAGATTCTTCAGTGCACCTTGCCACTGTAACTATGAGTTATTGGGTCCTTTTTTAAAGAAAAATAATTTATAACAGGCATTAGACAATGATAACATCCCATTTTTAGCTGGTTCTAAAAGGGAGGCCTTTAAGCAAGAACCTCTTTTCTCCATTGTCCTAAAGATCATTTGTATATAAGAGGGATTTGGTGCATAGTTGTGAATAAGCACAAACTAAAGCAGATCACTTCACCCAAAGATTTTCTTCTAAACCAGACAATGAATCCAAACAAACTGGAGGTCAGCAACTGAGGAAAAGAGGGAAAAAAAAAAAAAAAAAAAAAAAAAAAAAAAAGGCAGGGCCTGGTTGGGGGTTTGTGGTTTTAAGAGGG
>VXBU01013855.1:1306735-1326173 GCA_013400315.1 Bombycilla garrulus | reverse complement strand
TCTGTCATATGCAGTTTAAGAGATATGACTAAGAAAAAGTGAGACAGAGAAGAAGAGTTTCCTTTGCTTAATGAAAAGAGGGAATATTTTTTTACCAAAATTTAATAATTAAAAGGCAGACTAGATTCCTGTATGAAAACATAGTGAAGAGCAATCTCTGTCATTTTACCAGCAGGTAAACTTGCTGAGGTCAGCTCCTGGCCAAAGTGTATGGCTGACCTCAGCAAGTTTACCTTGTGGTAAAACTAACAGGCTTTGATCTTTACTTTGTTTTCACCTCAGGACAGCTCCTGCTTGTTAGTTACCTGAAGGTAAAAATCACACCTTCTCTTATCACCAAAGCTAAATCTGTGAAGCAAACAGACTGGAAATAAGAAGAAATGAGAGCTGATATATGGCATATAGACATCAAAGGAGGGCATGCAGGGCTTACTTTGCTTCCTCAAGAGGAAGAAGGAAATTTAGAAATACCATAAGAGGCAGAATATATTGCAGAAATGGTAAGTATAATTGAATAGCATGTACAACTACTTCATAGCAGTGTTTTAGACAAAACAAAAAAGAAACAAAAAAAACCCCAAACTAAACAAAAAAAAAACAAAAAAACCCCCCCAAAAAGAAAAAAAAAAAAAAAAAAAAACCCCCAAACAAAAAAAAAAAAAAAACAAAAAAACCCCCCCAAAAAGAAAAAAAAAAAAAAAAAAAAACCCCCAAACAAAAAAAAAAAAAAAACAAAAAAACCCCCAAACAAACAAAAACAAAACACAAAAACCACCTCAAACAGACAAAAAAAAAAAAAAGAACCCAACAAAACAAAACAAAACAAAAAAAACAAGGAAGGAGGAGAAATGAGGTAAGGAAGCAAGGGAATGGATGGTAGAGTAATGATGAGGAGCTAACCAATGCAGACATAAATATTCTTTGGTGGGACTTAAAAGATAAGAATCTGTAAGGAAAAATATGAGCTGGGCTGCATTTGGAAGTGCACTGGATGATGAAGCTAAAAGAGCAAGCATGGTCAACAAGCCCATGAGTGTGTTAGGATAGCAAGATGGGATTGCACCACACCAGGGGTGGACTGATTTTCACCATGGGAAATCCAATGGAATGTGGTCATGGACACAGGGGAGCACAGGACATTGAGGACCACTTTCTGCTAAGTTTTGCCAGATGAGTTGTTTCACTGAGAAGGAGGTAAAAAAATACGCAGGGAAGGGAGGATCTCATCAAAAGACTCAGTGATGGAACGTAAGGAAGGCAGGAATCTTGAAGAAAGAACATGTGGGGAGCCACTGCTTAGTCTTGCTTTTCTCTTGGCCAAGAAAGCCTGCACTCAAAAACCTTTGCCATTTAACATCTGATGAATTTCTATAATTTCTCTGATGGTCCAGATTGTTGTAACTATTTCAATACTGTCATAAATAACTGAGGTTTGTCTAGTTTTGGGGTTTGGGAATTTTTTTGGTTGGTTGGTTCCTCTGTTTTAATCAAGATCATACTTCTGTGAGCCCTAATTTAGTCAGGTTATATATTTCAGAGCAAACAGCTTGCTTTGCCTAAGTACTTCTGTGAACTGAACACTCTGCCCTGAGGCAAGCAAATCCAAAGCCAAAGAGGGATGCACCCTTCATATTCCACTAATTGATTGAAGGGGCAAATGATCTATAGGAAAAGTTGCATCATTAACTTAATTGAGGGCAAAGCCTAATTAGAGGGGAAATGAAGTAGACAGAGCCAGAGACACAGCAGGCCTTAATGTGAGATGTCAACAAACAGGCATTGTAACTAAAACCAGACAGAAACCGAAGCACTTCATTTACATCTTTAATTTCAATGTGAAAACATTTACAGTGATTGTGATGTGTTTGTGAGATTGCAGAGGAATGCAGAAATTTAATAGAGTTGAAATCAACAGGTTTTAGAGTTGCAGAAAAAAATCAACTGACTAAAGTTACTTTAAAAAATCTTTAGCAAACTGACTGAAGTTACTTAAGACTGCATTTGTGCTTCTCTAGTATATTTGAACTCTACATTCCTGAGGAAATCCAACAAGAACTGCACCAGGAATTTTACAGTAGTGAGTAAATAAACCAAGTAAATTGTGGTGCGCCATATTGCTTCAGTTTGACTCTACAGAATTACTGAATGAGGAGATAAAATGTTACTTTTGTACATTTGTTCTTTGAATAGTTACTCTGTACAGTTATTTTTCCAGCGTTTCCTTCCTTGCACAAAGAGGCTTCACCCCTCACAATCAGGAGCTCCTGAGCTGTGAACGGGTGATGTTAAATTCTAGATGCTTGTTAAGTATTTTAAACATTAGTTTAATATCTGAACTAAAACAGGTGGCAGAGGTCTTTTCAGGACCTTTTCCACTGTGTTTTAGGGGCTTTTTTTTGGCATGTAGCTCCTTTTTTTACTAACTGCAGGAATACAAACAAAACTTTTTCATGAGAAAAGCCACTTAAATGAAATGAGGAATGCAAGCAGACATGTTTTGGCTACAGTGCAGGTCTTTAAAGTATATAGGCATTATTATACAATTCAACTGCATTCATATGGGTATCAAGCATTCTTTCAAAACCTGGGCCTTGAGCCTGCTCAGAGATATGCACCAAATTTTTGTGAGTATATATAATTAAATAGCATGTAGATATATTAATAAATGGAGAGGGTAAATTAATGTCATTGTGAAAGCCAAGCCTCCACAGAGCCAGAAAAATCATCATGCACTAATTAAGCAAAACATTTTGAGATGTCCTCTTTTGTATTCTAAGGAAAATTATCAACAGTTTGGAGCTTCACAAACCTCGCATTTTGTTAATCAGTGTAATTACTTACCAAACAGCAGATTGATCCTCTTGTTTATGGCAAGTGGTCACTAAATAAATGCTTCTGTATCTGTATTTTATTCTTCATACTTTTTGTCCTCTCTAGCCAACACGACCACTCTCATGTCCCATCTCCTTCCATGCAGATCAGAACATAGCCTCAAAACTTTGTCCTGGGTCTGCTGATGCAGCTCTGATGCAAGAAATGCCCCAATGATTTCTTGGAGGATTTTATTAGTGTTGGATCACCACGTTATTATCAAATGAATTTGAGTTCACCCTTAAGACAAGTGAGAGTCCCTGATCCAACCAAGATAACACCCTGACTCCCTTGTAATTCTGAATCTCCTATGCAAAGCTTGAAAACACTTTAGGTTTTATGCAGAAGACAGGAAGAGGCTCCACTGAGTACAATATTGGTAATTATGCATGTTGTGTGACAAGGTGCACTAAATGCACCTAAAATTAGCCTAAAACAAATGCATATTGTGCTATTCATGAGGCTAAAGACTTTCAGGGCAAATCTCCTTTTAGTTCCCTTAAACTACATTAGCTCAAAGCTCATTTTGATGGAAGATGGAATTTATAAAATTATGGGTGTCAAGACAGCAAAAATTACAGAAGTCTACAAATCACTGTTGCAGCCTTTCCTATTTCAGCTTTGTAGTAAAGTTTACTGTAAACTATGTAATAAGAGGAAATCCTGCTTGGATCATACTGGAGTACAATAGTTGAGTGTTAACACATTTATTATCACCTGTCACATCCCCATGAATGCATCACTGTGAACATGCATTTGGATCTAGGACAGCATCATTAATCATCATTCCAAAAAACCCCGCTGTAGTTAATTATTTGTCTCAACGTATTGCATTTAAATTATCCTCCTCATTAAATCAATTATGAAACAACGTAAGTATCCTAATTGAGCTACTAAGAATGAGAACACTGTTGCAAAATAGTAATGAAAAGATACTACTGAATGCCATCCTGATTTTCAAGTACATGAAGTCTATTTCTTTAACTCTTTATCAGAATTCATGCAGCCTGGGAATTAAATTAGGAAACCTTTCCAGGGTGTATTAGCTGGGGTTTGGCAATATTCTGCCTTTGTCATGTGGCTTTTTACAGCTTGGAACACAAGCAGAACCTACTCATGTGTGCTTGTACTATAGACTGTAAACATATCTTATGATGTAAAAAAGTTTTTAATACTCCCCAATGAAATGTGGAAAACAATGGAAGCTATTGAAATCCTTGTGTTTTTGAAAACATGGCATCTGTATATTTAAATCGTTTCCTCAAGAGTGGCATTCACTGAAGCAAATATTGACTTGTGTACGTCTGAACTTATCTGCCTGAGGCTTCCCTTACAGTAAGCAGACAGAAACAAACAGTTTTAAGATGTAGTTAATCTGACTTATTTTAGATACCTGCTTTGGGATAAAATTAATCATATCTTAGAAGTACCTATTCTTTTTCCATTGACCCAAAAGGGAGACCAAGACTTTTACGTGTCAACATAAGGATGTCTGCACTTCAGTAATTTAAATTTCAGCCTAAGACACATCAGCCTGGTGTATAACACAATACAGGCAACATGAACTTGAAAGCTCAAAGGGAACAAGAGATGCAGGCCTTTGATTTTTTTACACCTATCATCATAGAAGTTGTGAATCTATACCAAGGACTTGATTGTAAGAGAGGAGGGACACAGCCTAGCAAAGTGATACAGGAGATACCCAGAAAATACAGTGCAACTGTTCTACAGATGGAAATCGTCTTACAGACAACAATGTGGAAATTTGTGGAAAATATGGTCCTTTCAAATGCTAATAATTTCTATTTCTTTCTTTCCTAAATTTTCTTTTACTTTGACAAGATCCCCATAAAAATATAACAACTGCTGTTGTTGGTCTTTCTGTAGTAAAGTTTTACTGTGATCTCTTACTGCACTTCTAATTTCATCAAGTACATGAAATCACTCTAACCATTTTGAAGTCTCAAACTTAATGTCAGCTGGAGCCTGATTTAACTTCAATATTATTGCAAAATGTTTTCTTATGCTCTTTACTCTTTCAGGAAGGAAAAATATATTATTTAGGGAATGTTTTATTTTGCCATCTCTAGCACTTTTTTTTTTTGAGGTGTAACACTGTAAGAATGATTCACTTCAGCAGCAAATCTGTCCCACCTTCAGTACCAACTTGAGCAACTTTTGCTTCTTTTTTAGGCATGTTCCCCACAGACTGGTGTCTGTTTTGAGAAATGCATGAAATCTTTTCTGAACAGTGCCCAGAGCAGCTATCTGGTCTGATTGACTCTTGTTTTCTTAATAGGGCCACCTTTCCATACAGGTAGCTTAGACTTGATAGCTTTCTCCTCTGGCAGAGACAAATAGTCCCCTGCAAAATGTAGAACTGCGCAGTGTGGGGCAGCCCATTTATTTTTAGCTTTCTGTTTCACATCAGGGTGCATCAGTAACATGGCAAATATCTTGATCTTTAGAAGTGAAAATCCCATTCTGAGCATTTCCCTCCACTGAATAAGAACTGTTTCCATCATCTTTTACTGTGTAGCTGTTATTGGTAGATTTCTTTATCTTCTGCCCAACAAGTTGCAACAGGAAGATCTATATAATTTTTTACTGTTTGCAATTTCCAGAATAAAGTTAGACATGATACATGTTTTGTTAGTTTTGTGGGTTTTATAGAAGATTTATTTGGTCTTTGCTTGCCTGAAAAAACTGGGGGTTTTGTCCCAAAACAGCATCTTGCAAAATGAGCTGCAATCTATAGCTGGTTTTTGTCAACAAAGTTTAAAAATAAGTAGGGAAAAAAAAAAGAAGAAATCTAAGAAATAATTTAAAAACAATGTTTCCTTTCATAGAAACCATAATCAATGTTAATTTAAAAGTATATTTTCTATACATCTATTGTAAACTCCATCTTCCAAGTTTTCCATAAAAACTAACATTTGTCAACAATTACCACTGGGTGCTATATAGCACTTCCTTAAAAATATTTGGAGATACCTACTGTGAACTAACTATGGGCAAATGTTGATAGTTAATAGCTTTTATTATATTGGTCTTGTTACTGGTGAAAACATGATGAACTTTCAGAATAATTTTATGCTAAATCACAACTCATTTTATTTTTAACATCATTGTAAATAGTTACATTAAGCCTGCAAAACAAAACTAAATCCAGGAAGGAATAAACCGTGTAGAATTAATTGACTTGGAAATGGTTTCTTTTCCTCACTCACTGCACACACTAAAATTCAGCTCGCTGCTCATTTAATAAGTTGATTACAATTACAGGATGTAGATTGTTAATTATGAACTAAACATCACTTTTTACAAAGGATTGACATCCTCCTTTCACATGAAATATGCAAACTAATATTTTGTGTAAATAAGTGTGGAGTTTTGTGGACACGGTAGCAAAGCAAATTTGTTCTATTTGCCAGATTTACCAAATTGTCAGATTTGCTTTTGGACTGAGGAGGTACAGACTCATTGCGAACTTCCCACAGACAAAGGCATGCTGATCCTGAGCACATTGACAGCAGCAGAGCCAGTTGCTGCTGTCCTCAGTGCGAGCAGGCTTCAGCCCAGAAGGCAGAAACATTGGCTAACGGGAAGGAATAGGGGCAGCCTTGTTAGCGGAGCTCTTTCCCAGGAAGTCAGGAGCTGATCAGCTCTGTGCTCAGCAGGAGATGTCAACAGAGTCTATAGAAATTATGATGGGCGTTTCAGATTACATGAAGAAATTGTGACTTTCTCAGAAAGGTCATATGTAAAACATTCTCCTTAAATACATTCTCCTCAAATTAGATCAGCAGTTTGCACAAAATAATTTATTTTAGACGTTGCTTCTTAACAAATAACTGAAAAAGCATCTGTAAAAGACGCTTTAAAAACAAAACAGAAGTCAAAGCAAGTAAAAACAAAAATGAAAACAATAAGGACTTAAAACTTGAACAACTTAAAATCACAAAAAAAGGAAAGAGAAACGTCCTGCTTCTCTTTCTGCTGGGAGGTGGGCTTTTCCCACAGAAATATTAGTGCAGATATTATAGTGGTGGCAGGAGATAGCATTTTCAATAATTCTTTGTGGCAAAGAGGAAAAAAAAAAAAAAAGGCAATCAAACCCTCCTGCTGCCTGAGGCATGCTCCTCAGCAAAACCCAGCTCCTTAGGCTTGGGTCAAGGAAGACAGGATTTGGCTCAACAGGATGCATGAGTGGATTAACATGACAAATTAACTGTTAATCCCAGTAGTAGCCAACGATTAATAAACTCCTCATGAACACTACCTTAGCGGTTTGAACTCTCAGCTCCTGGGGTGTTTTGAGTTTGGAGGGTGAATATGAGCTAGTCCCCTGTCAGAGGCACATGTAGTGGTCATCTGGGTGAACAATACAGACAAATCCATCCCACAGCCTTTCATAAAGGTGCTGCATTCTGTAAGAACACGGACAAGGCACTTCAGACTTTGGATCTGAAAGAAAGAAGCTATTTTGGTAGGGGAAATGAGTTGGAGGGAAGTGCTCAGAGCCTGCTACTTTATCCATGTTGGCATAATAGCTGCTAGCTATTAATGTTTTTCCACTGGAGAGCTCTGACTAGCTTTTTTTTTTTTTTTTCTTAAAGCCCCACAAACTATTACCTTTTAATTTGCTAGCAATTTGTTATCAAATCAGTAAAAAGTATTTTAGATATCATTGGAAGATTTAATTTACTTCTTTGTAAATGTGAATTAGTCTGACAATTCCCTGAATTCACCTCTATTTCAGTTGTTTGCATGTCTGGGTTTATTTTTCTTGCAGTCAGCGGAATAGCTCCACAAATATAACTAGAGAAAAAGGGATTTCAACCACATTTATTTTAGTTCAAGTTTTCCAATTTATATCAGTATGAGGAGAAAAAAGATTGTAAATAATATTTTAATATAAGTTTTAGTTTGAAGGGCTTACTTAATTTAAATAATTTAATTTTAATTTAAATAAGAAAGAACAACAAGTATGTGACTCAAGTGCCAGCAAAAACAGGTACCTTGGACATAATACACAAGTAAATCTACTTTTGCCGTTACTGAGTGCTTGGCTCTATCAGTTTAATGAGAATTTTATTCTGAGTGATGACTGCAATACTAGGTCCTCCATCTCTGATGACTGAATGTCTCAGATCTGTTTCAGTCCTACAGCTAGTTCTCATCCCTGCATCTGTATATATTTACATTAGCAAACTTTTATTGTCCAATAAAAAAGTATGCCAAATTTTGCCTGAAGACATAAAGTATGAAATGATGCAGGGAAATATGTAGCCAGTATTATGATAGGGAGTTTTTCATTTGTACAGTAAACTAATTTTTAAATTATGCTTTAAACAATGTATACTTATAAGGGAGGACCTTTGTTTCTTTTTTAAATTCAAAAGGATTCAAGAATTGCATAGTTCTCAAGACTTGAAGCATTTTTTTTGTTTCCCATGATGTAGGAAACCTTGGTGATGGATTATAATTAAACAATTCTAATTTTATTTAAAAAAGAATAAAGAAAACAAAATATAACAATGTAAGAAAGAAGATGACATAAAAAAACCCAAAACAACAAAACAAAACAAACAAACAAAAAACTCCCACACCCAAACCAAAACCCCAAACTCAACAGGGTGGCAAGAGAAGAACAAGAGTAAAAGTTCACTTCAACATAGTGATTTATAGGGAAAGGCTCAGCAGCTTACATAAAACCAAAAGGGGAAGTAGTCAAACACTGGGTCAAATCTCCATTCACATGTTTTGTAATAAAAGGCTGACTGTAGCCTTTGAGCCTTGCTTCCAGTCACAGACAATGGCAATTGCAGAGCAAGACTAATAACAGGATTTAGCAAATAATTAGCCATGGAACTTTTTATGGCAACATCAGGATGCTCTCTGTGTTTTAAAACATTGTCTGCAATTGTGATCATGAAAAAAAAAAAACAAACCCACTTTTCCTCCCTTATAGAAGACTTTTACCTGTAGATGATTTTTTACCATATTTTAATAATTTTCTCCTTATTCTAATTTAGTAGCTACAGTGTATATATTGAATTTGCATTTGAAACATTTTTCAAAAATGTTCTTCTATTTTTTTCTCTTTTCTTCCTTCATTGATGCTTTTTATTGCAAGGTAAATTGTGTTTATTTTGCATGCCTAACAAGTGGGTTCAAAGCAACACTTTGATCTTGAACCCCTGCCAGATTCCAAGAGCTGAAAGCCCCCCTGTGCAGTTAAGTAGACCTGTACTCACAAAGCCTGGCTAATTTGCAAAGGAATGTCAAAATTACCGGCACAGCTGACTGCTGTGGTGCAGTACAGTCTATAGTTTTTCTAATGAATGGAGATCTGCTTTTCTCCACATATTTGCTTGTCACTTGTTAGAAAATTAATTTTGGATTCTCTAAACAAGGAATTTCTGTCATTTTCTTAAAACAAGAAAGCAAATAAAATAAATAAAATTTAAAAAACAGAACATCTACTGTGAAATCTTCATTTTTCATAAGAGATAATCTTCTGGTAGCCAATACAATTACATCTGAAGAAACCAGTCTATCAGTTCCTTTGCATTTTACAAAACCTGCAGAGAATTTAAAGAATTTTAGCTAGGGAAGAATATGCAGGTTCTATCTAAGTGCTCTGAATACATTTCTGTATGTTTTTTCTGCATCTGTTCTGCCTAGTGAGAGTGATATTCCTTTTCTTGGAAGTGAGATACATTAATGAAACAGAACAAAACTCCATCTCATTTCCATTGCCTTTGTATATCTACCTTCTAGACACTGGACAAACAAACAAACAAACAAACAACAAAAATGAACAAACAAACAAACAAACAAACAAACCACCTAAAAAGCCCAAACAAATAAACCATCAAAAAGTCCCCCAAAACTCAAACCAACTCAAAAATCTAATAAAAGAAAAAAAAAAAAATCAAACAACCTCCCCATAAAAAAACCAAACAAACTCGACAAATAAAATACCTGTGAGGAGGCTGTTTGCTTGGTGTATTAATTTAGAATTCAGGAAACCAGAATTATTTAAGATGGGAGTAGAAAATTCATGCTCAATTGTTTGGTATGTGTATCACTAGACTACTCCAGGGAAGAAAAGCAATGACAAAATCCCTGAATGCAGAGTCACAATGGAACTTGAGAAACAGATGTTCAGAACTGCACAGTGTTTGTCTATAAACCTGGATCTGGCTCTGTAGAGGTCAAGGAGAGTGCAAGATACCTCAAACCTCCTAAATACTGCAAATCATGACTGCAGTGATCAGCAGGATGCTCAGCCTGCACCATGGGATACATGAAAGAAAGAAAATACCTACAAAGTTTCTATGTCTTTCAGCATTTAGACTATCTGTTCAGCTGCTAATGAAAGTGTAGCATATTCCTGAGTAGGGCTTTTTTATTATTAATTTTTTTCCTTTTGTGTAAACAAGCAAGATTCACAAATGGATGGAGAAAGGAAATAGTATTGGCTATAATGCCACAAGTAAGGAACTGAGGCACAGAAAAATTACCAACAGGATTTTCAGAAGGATTAAAGCAGCATGACTTTATTGACTGTGCTGCATTAACATCAAATGTGGTTTGACCCTCAGTGATTTCTTCAAAGTAAGACTGGAAGCAGAACAGGAACCAAACCCAGGTCAATACTCAAGCCACAAAACCATAATTACTCTCTTATTTCTTTTCTATATTTAGAAGAAAAAGAAAAAAATAGTGATACATGCGCCTGTAGAGTGACCTGTCATGCTGCTAAGTCTCTACTTATGCAACTTCAGTCCCTCTCATTTTAACTAACTCTAATTTTGAATGCTGTCTTTGGCATTCTGCCTCGGACTTCTCACAAGGCTTTTTTGTGTTTTTTCTTTTTCTTTTTCTTTTTTTTTTTCTTTATTTTCTTCCTCTTTTGAGAAGGGAGATAGTAAATGTGAATAATTATTTCTCCATAAAGAACAGATCTTTTGTAGTTGCATTTGGCATCACTGTGATTTCTTACTTTAGACCAAACCCATGACATTTATACTATAAAATGCCTAGGAATCCTAGTGAATCATTCTTTTGAGCTTCCAGCAAGAGGTAATATTTTTTAATGTTCTGTTTATGGGATTTGTTTTCTGTGTTGTTTTGTTTGCATTCTTGGAGAATTATGCTATGAACACTAAAATTAGTCATTCCATTTTTCGATGATTCATACAAGATACCTAGATTAAACTGGGAGTTGAATAAAATAATTTTGAAAAGATAAATTTGTCTCAGGATAGTTACAGAAATATAATATCCATTCAAGGGGAATGTGTAGAGTGTAAAAGCTCTGGAATGCAGTATATACTATGTCTATATACTTAGGAAGAGAACAGAGAAGTCATTCAAGGAATGGAGAATAGGGTCAGATTTTGAATTCAAAATTCACCCACAAGCTTGTACCACAAGCAGTAAGTGGATCAATAACACTATAGCTTTTCTGCCATGTTTTATGGCTAGTGCCGTCTGGAAGACTGAAGTGCATCTTTCTTCTATTAACTTCAATTGTATGCATAAAAGCATGTTTTTCTCAGCATGTGAGATTTATATTTATAAATTCAGAGTTATATTTACCATCATAATAAAATAACAATAGTAATAATAGTAATATTTAGTGTGCATTTGCATCTGAACACTACAAAGTCAGCAGAATTGTGTGGGAAAATGCATCAGTGGCAGGAAAGATTCAGTGTATTTGCAAACAAAATAGTTACTGACAGTACCTTGGATATGTTGAAAAGTATTTTTAGTCTCAGTTTTCCCAAGATGAGTCTGCTTGGTGGTTTCATAGAATATTCTGATTTGGAAGGGATCCATGAGGATCACCAAGTCCATATTTTAAGTAAAGGACCCACACAGGAGTTTAGCCCACAACCTTGGTGTTGCTAGCGCCATGTTCTGACCAGTTGAGCTCATGTCAGGATGACATTTGCTGTCATGATGAGGAGGTCTATGTTGGTATGGCTGTTCTTTAACTGCCACATGGGTTTAACCTGTTTTTAATATGGAAGATACTGTAGAGAAGTTGTCTGAGATCCAGGCTGCCTAAGTCCTGCACCGGCTATGAGTTTATTTAACCAAGTTCTGAAAATTAGTATACATTTTGTTTTAGTTATTCAAATTTTCCTTTTATATGTCAACTTATAGACCCAGATTAAATGTCAGCTTGGATAAAAGTGGCACATCAAATGCCGGAAGAAAGATTCTTATGTGGCTAATTCTATTAACATTAATTGATTATTTTTTAATTTATATATGATGAATTTTTCTAAAGTGATTATGTTGGAATAAAAAATGGGAAGTTCCATGAGAAAAAACCCAAACTTATTTTCATAATTTTTCCATAATTAAATGAATCTGCAATAAAAAATCACTACGGAGAATTTTTTAAATGAGGTTCCAAAGAAAATGTTTCTGTATGATATAGCAGTAAATATTTTAATAATAATTTGTGAAAAAAAAAGTCAAGTGTTTGCTAATGAAGTTTGTAGGTAAAAAGAAAAAGCCAACAGAATGGTAAATGTCAGTACAGTTCATCTAAAGTGTCACCTGTACCCTCTGATAGAAGTCAAGCAGAAAAAATATATGTTATGAAATATTAATACAAACAATCCAGGCCACACTTTAAGGATGAGAAATTATTTCAGCCATGGTCATCTAAGAAACAACTAAATAAAAAAAGACCTAAAATTGTTCTGGAATTTATGAGCAGGAAATATGAAGTAGCTATAAGGGGATCAAATTACCTCTGGTGCACCTATTACTGAAACCCTGAGCCCAGACCCAGAATCCATACCTGAAGAATGTGTTATTACATTGGAGGGAGCATGCCCCAGGGACAGGACTAGCACAGACAGAAAAGGACAAATAAGTAAGAATTGGAAATTGTGTGTGTTATTGCTAAAGACTTAATCAGGTCAGCTTTATAGAGGAGGGATTTTCAGCACTGTATGGAGTGGAAGGTCAACAAGAGATGGCCCTGAAATCCAGCACGTTGTTTATAAGCAGGGGCAGTTATCCCCCAAGATAAAACTCTATTGCAATATACCATCTATGTAACACAGATTTGAGGCTTCTCACAGCACAGCTAGTGGGCTGGGAGCAGGTACCAGTCCAAGAGGACACCAGAGCTCCAGTGAAGAGGTCACATGGATTGTCACAGCAGGCCATCAGCCCAGTTCAGCCAGCTGATGTGCGTGTGTGTGCTCAGAGCAATAGTGGTGCAAAACCTAAAGGACGAGGACCTCCTCTGTGTTGTGTCTTCTCTCTTCCCACAACAAAAGTGATCACTGCATCCTGGACACAGGACTGACTGTCTCAGGTAAATTAAGCAGAATCTCCACTCACTGCAATCACTGTCTAATTGCCAGCAGAGAGGAACAAGGACCTCAACAGGGCAACTTATCCCATCCTGGTAAGCATCAAAGCTAGACAAGAACGCTTCGCTCAGATTGTGACTTACCACAGAAAAAAAGGTAGAATGAGCTGTGTACATAATGAATAACAGTTACGTAAGTCCAGCTGCTGATGTCCTCACTTGAGAGAGAAATAAGCACTTTTTAGACTCAATTCATCTGGCCTGCTTTAGATAAGTTCTCTAAAACAAGATTAATCATATTAAAGAATTATATAACTGGAGTCTTGAAAACTAGTTTGCCCTGTATATAACTGCATTTTATCAGCTGACCTTCACATTAGGTATCTTAAATTTAAAATACTAAATGTAAAGAATAGAAATCCCACCAAACGTGATATTATTTTTACTTTTAGGTCTTTGTCTTCGGGACATGGGTGGTATCAAAGAGAAAACAATGAACAAAATTCACAGAAGAAAGGGAGGATCACAGGGAAAACCACAGAAGAGTAGCTTTATGTCTATGAAAGAAGAATTAATGACTCAGAATGGTACAGAAGGTGGAAAAAATGAAATAATTTTTTTCCTGTGAACCCTCACTCCAAGACAAGTCTACATAAACATGTGTCTTTGACAATCTGTGCATGCACTGACAGCCATCAGGATGCATTCACAATAATTATTAGGAATTGGCATTGAGCCCTGAATTACATGAAGAAGGAAAACCTAGTTAAATATTTTAAAGAAATGGTGCTGAAAATAAAAGCATATAATTGGCAAAACTAGGAGGCAAAGGTAAAAGAAGAGAAAATGGCTGCTTTTCTCTTGAAAATATTATAGTCAGATTAATTCCATTTGTCATATACCTTATTTGAGGTTTATTAGTAATCTCATGGTCTGGTCTTACACAAAAACTTAGTTTGGAAACTCATCAAGAGAATTCTGAGAAAACAGATAAGGACTATTAAAATATTCCACCCTGAAAATTTACTTAGCCTTGAAAAAGGGGACTGAATATTATTGAATATTTTTTCTGAAGTTTTAACCTCAGTAGCAAAGAAAAGAAAATGTCTTTGAGACAATTGATAGTAAATAAGCCTTTCTGTAAACTAAGAATCTGTGTAATCTAACAGATTATATGCATTTCAAAACTAAAGACTGACTATAAATTGGAAGCCTCCGGATCATTCCTGGACCCTAAAGGCCACCTGATATGCAAGAGCCCACAGGTATATTAGCTAACTCTCTTATTCTTTAAAACTCAGCCCCTCCCCTGCTGGGAATTGCTAACTCTCCAACTAGGCCCAGAAGCTGTTGGAGGATTCTGTCACAGGAAAAAATATGACAGGAGCAGTTCTAGTAAAGCCACAGTATGGCTGACTGCAGTTCCTAGCCCATGGGTACTTTAAATAGTCAGTATAAAATGCAATATTAGAGCTCGGTGCTCTTAACAATCACTGCCACACAAGTTGTTGCTTCCACACACACCGATGATTTCTACAGGGAGTGACTTGGCTGGGTGTAAGAGTAAGCTAAAATACAGGTTTAAGCTAAACTACATGTGTTTGCATGGTTAAGACCATGCAGCACTGAGCTGGTCCCAGGCACAGTGAGCAGAAATTGAGTGCTGTAGCTTCTATTTTTGTGGAAAGAGCTGTGAGAGAGTGGGGCGAGTACAAGACTAAAGACATGTATATACATATCTCTATATCTATCTATTTATATACATATATATGTATATAAAAACCACACATTTTTAAAGGGTAAGGAACACAAATCATGTTGGAACCCAGGGGGTTCCTATGATGCCTTTGGCCGACCCAAAACCTGGTCAAGAGGCTTTTCAGCCTTGCCAGAGGTGTCAGAGACCCTGGAATGATACTAAAAATACCTATAACTCTGATTCTAACCCATGGAACAGGTTGTCAGCTTTGTATGAGGAATTTCAGGTCACAAAAACTTAGATAGTAAAATAGTAGTAGTTATAAGTAAAAAGAAGATAATTTGAATGTATGTACAGGGGGGTTTAGGGCCCTGTACAGGGGGGTTGGAGATCTGTACAGGGGGGTCTGAGACACAAGATGGAGGATTTTTACACGTGGCATGTTATCTTGTGTTCTTCTTCATCACCTCCATCTTCTTGGTGATGCTGGCACTTTTGGATTGGTTTGACACAGATCTGGACATGGTGATGTGAGGGGCATAGATTGGTACTTAACTGTAAACATTTAATACGTAGTTTTTAGTATAAAAGATTACAGCTCACCCGGGGCGGGCACAGTGTGTCTCTGGACGCGTTCTGTGTCAACCCTGGCAGGGCAGAGAAATCTCTCTTTGATAAGGACTTAATAAACTGCCTTGAGAACACCAACAAACGACTCCAGACTACTCCTTCAACAGCACGGGCCGGAAACCTGGACTTTCCTACATATGTAATGTAATGTATGTCTCCTGGGGTTAAGGAGATCCCCGCATCTGTGGCGTCCCAGGCTGGGCACGAAGACCACCACAATCATAGGGAAAGCAAAGACTAAGGCTTGTATTTCAGCTAATATATTCCTTTACTTCTGAATTGGTTCCCTTGAGACACTATTCTGTAGGTTAATAATCCTCATGATTAGAAAGTGTTTTCCTGATATCTCACCTAATTATACCCATCCATAATCTCTTCCTCAAAACCTCTCCTCATTTTACCTCTTTGGCATCCTCTAAACAAGTCTTTTCTTTCAGCTTGGTCTTTCAGCTAAACAAGCCTTTTCAGCTCAGTAGCTGGCTACGTAATACCCCACATAACTGGAATCCAAATCTGCAAATTGCTGAGCAGATCCGAATTTCCTTAATTTATAAAAAGCAGTAAAGGTTCTTACCTTCTCACAACTTAATGTTCACAATTAATAAATATATAATTATTTTAAATAAACAAAATATTCAGCCTTGCTGAGTGTGCAAAATATCTAAATACATAAACTGGTTTCTTTCCAGCACTCTCTTGTTCCATGAAAGCACAAAATTACAATTTCGGTAATAATTGTTACGAAATATTTCCTTTCAGGAAGGTCTGTATCTACAGTGTGTATGTTCTGGGAAGAATATAGTTTACTCTGATAATTTTCTGGAAAGTCAGAAGCTGTAATTTTAAATGTTCAAAAATAAATCTGTCACTAATACTTACAGGCTCAATAATGTGTGGGTGAATGCCACAAGTCCTGGGATAGATTCCTACATATGCCAGCTTCCACAAATTAAAGACTCTCACTTTAGCAATACACTAGGCTCCAGTATCTTGAAAAAAAAGTGACTGTAATTTTCTTAGATATTGTTCAGCCACCACTAAAAGCCCTTTTCTCCTCTTTCCGTTACACCGCCTGTACTAGAGAATAAAGCTCTCCCCAGAGAAGGTCTTAAGGTACATTGCTTCTCCACTGTTTTTAGACATCTAAAGAGAAAAGACTGCAAGCTCTTTCCTTCTGGGATGTGGGGACACAGTCACTTAGTGAGTCAAAAAGATAAACCATACGTTTTGAAAGAAAAAGCCAAACAGCTAAAAATAAAGGTGCATGTGCAGAAATGTGCATTAAACTTCTTAGATTTCTTCTCTTCTTTAGACTTTTGGCAAACTACACAAGAGAACTGTTTCTCATGTCAACCAGAATACCTTCTGGAGTTTCTTGCTCAAGAGCTGTAAGTGAAAGCAGTGTTTGCTATAAAATTAGTATTCACATGATTAAGGGTGTAGAAAATGCTTCCAAGATTGTCACTAACTCCAGACAAAAGATAAGAAGCCTTTAAAGTTTTTAGGAGACTGACAATGGCAAAGTTGAAAGATCTATTACATGACTCAGACCTCTACCAGATAGATTCCTAACCACTCAGGAACTTGGAAACACTTGGTGTAAATACATGATCAACTCAGTGGTATACTGTGTTCTGTGTATTCAGGACAGATAGAAAAAGTGGATGAACACTCAGGTAACAGAGCCTGCTGCCAATGACACACAATTATTGAGGACAGTCAAAGCTGACTGTGTAGAAATGCAGCAGGATCACAGGATAATAGGGTTTCTGAGGAACAAAACATCAGGTGAAATTCATTCCGAATAAGCAGAAATAAACATAGAAGGAGAAAAATAAATGTAACTAAATATGCACTTTCAACTGCATATTATCACCCAGGAAGACACTGGAGTCATTACAGACAGATTTTAAAAAAATCTTTAAGTATTATCTGCTACAGAAATGTAATTTTAATGTTATAAAGTACAAGAAAAAATATTTAAAAAAATTAAAAACATCCTTATCCTAATCAACATCATAGTCCTATTTGGACATTTTTTTTCTGAATCTGGTCACCTGCCTCATAAACACCACAACAAAAATAGCAGCCAGAAAATTAAAATAAATAAAATTCTTTTTTATTTTTCCTTTCCTTTCCTTTCCTTTCCTTTCCTTTCCTTTCCTTTCCTTTCCTTTCTGAAATCTGTCACCACAGGAAGACAAGGAGGCAAAAGTGCTGTTGAATACAACAGTTAAAAAAAGTTGTGGAGGACAGATGCTTGTCCTCTGACTCAGGAAATCCCTTAACTGCAGAAAGGGAATACTCTTCCTGTATATTTGCTGTTTTCTTATATTTCCTCACTCAAGCAACCTTTACTAGGCACTGTTCCCATTGATTCCCAGTTCGCGTACAAGAGTTTCATTGCTCCAGGCCAGTACCTGACTGCATATTTGAGCCAAGTGAGGGAAATATGGACCTTATAGAAATTGTTAAAATGTTTGGCTTAGGATTGCATAGTCAGTCTCCAACACATACTCCATTATCACAAGACTGCCTTTCCAATGCTCTCTTCTTCCAAGGTGAGCAGATCCTGGTCACCAGCTCCTCAGGGAGCTGAGGTCCTTCTGCCCTTCTTTATTTTCCTTTACTAAGAGTGCTATTTCAGCTGTCCACAGGCTCAGCCACTCAGTGGCCCGATGTAACAAAGATGGATTTGGTAGTGAGAAACAAAGACAAACATTAAAACTCTCTTCTTTGTCCAGTTCCCAGACTCAGCATCAATCCTCCACCTAATACTCCTCTATCCTTCCCAAGTGCCACAGGCCCAGGGTAGAGATGAGTTTGGTCAGTACACAGCAGTTTCTCTCTTCTGCTCCTGCCCACTCACATTCTTTGCCTACACCAGTGTGGGGTCTCCACGGGCTGGGGTGAATGAGGCACATCCTTCTATCATCTTGGAGCTCAGAGAAAGACATAGCTGGGTTGTCTGGTGAAGGAACTCTTGGGAGGTCACTAGAAGGCTCCATCTACCAGCTACTGTTGAAGACATGAGGTTAGACTAAACATACTTTAAATCTCAGTAAATAATCTTACTAATGTGGATATTATTTAGATACAGAACTCTCATTTTCTAAGACTACATTTTGTTAGAAAACAGACTATATATATGTTTGAAAGGAAAGAAAAACATCCCCAAATCATCACACACCCACACGCACATATATATATATATATGTATCTCCAATTTTTGTCTAGAAATAAAATAGGATAATATTTTCAGATAAAACTTTTTCCCTAAAGATGATTGTCTCAACAAAGTTTTCATCAGACCATGTTTATGAGCTTTTCTTCATCAAATAAGAAGCTGTTCTATCAACACAGCTAGAGATATAGGGAGAAAAGGTAACATGTCCCTTTGGAGCAAGTCTTCTAATCTGACTGCTGTATCACTTAAGCCACCTGTTATTTGATCCCTGACCCTGCCATGAGAAATTGCTTAGTAGTAGGCTGCAGACTGCCATTGGCAAACATGCTGAAAGTGTATTCAGAGAGTGGCTGTTGATTAATTATGCATACTTCATGTCACTGAGATCTCTGAGCATGTCAGAGGGCTGGAGACAGAAGGAGGTGTATTGTTTCTGATTTTCTCTACTACATAACATTCTCAGTTTGCACAAACAGAAGGGTCAATGCACCTTGCTGTTTTTAACAAAACTTGCAGATGATATGCTCATAGATTAAAAACTCAAAAACCTTATGTGAAATCAAACCACTGAATTAGACACCCTAACATCTCCAGATTACTGGCCATGGATGGACAAGGTATTCTCAAGGTGAAGGAAGGAGTGTCTCCCGCTCTCTCTCTCTCTCTCTCCCTCTCTCTCTCTCTCTCTCTCTCT
>VXBU01013855.1:1243372-1306716 GCA_013400315.1 Bombycilla garrulus | reverse complement strand
ATATATATGTATGTATATATATAATATCCTAGTTATTCAAGTGACTGTTCAAGAGGAAAGATCTGCAGCCAGGGGTGTTTGCACAGAGCTGTTTCTCAGGTACCCTGAGGATCTGAACTAATAAGATTTTGTGTGAGAGCATCCTTCTCTCCCAAATCTGGTCTATACTCCCAGGAATGTACAAGTCATGGGGCCAGAAGAGCAGCAGGTAAGGAAGAGCTTGGCTCTGGAACATTGCTTTTTTGGGGAAAATAAAATTTTAAGGAAGATCTGTGTTGTCTAGTTCCTCCTAATAAAAATATTTCTGTTTTATTTTACCTTAAATTTCTACTGGATATAAAACATGAAACCACTTATATATAAGAAAACCTAACCAAAAACACTACCCAGAACCACTGTCTCACTTCCCCACATTGTGAAGCAGTGACTGGACCAAAGAAATAGTTTGCATTAGATAGAACCCCTTCTGGTTACCTAGAATCAATTTAATTTATAGACTAGTACTCTACTCAGCAGTATGTCATATTATATTTCCTTAGGTCTTTCCATTTCAATTTTTCACACTCTCAACCCAATTTTGTCCCCCATCTTTGTTTAAATGAATGAAACAGATACTGTGCATTGTGCTCATATGCTGCCTACAACACCACCAATTCTGGAAGCATGAAAACTTGAAGGTCTTGACAATGGATTGCTTCTCCAGAAATTGCATTGTTTGATTTTTTTTTTTTAATTTTTTTTTTAACCATGAAATGTAATTTGCAGCTGTGCTGTTTTTCCTGGAGTGACTAAAGCTCTCCATATTTCTGCACAGTATCTACCTGTCTTAGGTAACCAGAGTAACACTGAGTTACTAGCAAATTTTGCTGCTTTCTTGGTTTCACTGAAAATGGGAGGAGGAGCAAGAGAAATGACCGGAGAAAATTGAAGAGGACAAAGATGTTAAGAGTGTATGAGAAAGCTGAAAGCCTAGTGATTAGATCACTAGGGATTTGGTGTCCAAACTTTAGCCTCATTTTCTGAAACAACACTTTCTAAACACAACTTGTTACTAATGCTAGTCCACTAGACATTTAATATTTCATCTCATTTAGAATACAGTTTAGTAATTTATTATTGATCATTGTGTTCAGATAATTCCTTTTCTTCACACTTTAAAACCTGACAGTGCCTCATCATTATCAAAAGGTATTAAAACAAAACAGTCACCAGAAAGTCCAGGAAAAAAAGATAATATCATAATTCAATCTGTATTTCTCTAATTATGTCCTCATATAGACAGAAATAGTTTTCCTTTTACATAAATATTATTTTCTATAGTTTTCAACCTATAGTCACCTCATATTATCCTTTGCAGATAAACAGAAGTGGCACACAAAAAAGTAAAGAAAGAGCCTACAGCTCTTGCATTTCTTCAGCATCCCACACTAAAGACCTGCTCCTAAAATATAGATGCTCCTAAAATGTAGATTTTTTTTTAAGGATGATCTTGAATATAGGATGCTAAATGCGAAAGGGCTTCAAGTGACGAATAGACCTTTAATGCTTTAGCTTCCATTATTATGAGAATCAGGATAGATTGGCAAAAGAAGGTCTCATTAGAGAAAAATGGAAACTGCTGGGGAGAAAAAAAGAAAGAAAAACTGAAGGGGGAGGGCAGGTGAGGGGACTAGTGGGGAAATACTGTAACAAAATGGATGTGGAGACTATGGGAGGAGGGATTAGTCTGTTTAGGTGAAGCAGAAGGTAAAAAAATGTGAAAAGATCACACGGGTAGGAAGACAGCTGGGAGGGAGGGGGCAGAGAATTCCATCCTCTGCACACACCGCTGTCTGCAGACTGAAACACAGGTTAAGGTCCCAGGATGTCAGCGAATCTTTGGCAGAAACCACTGACCACAAGCAACTACTCTCTGTCTGGTTTGTCTGGTTTTACCAATCCTCTCCAGCAGTGACTCACTGAGAAGTTGCTCTGGCCTGAAGCTGTTGGTTATTGGTCACCCACAGCCAGAGATGGTGAAAAAGGACACCTCTCTTTGCTCCACTCCTCATTGTCTTAATATTAAAGACAATACCTTCCCATTGTCTTAATATCAAAGACAATACCTTCCCATTTAAAACCTTTTAACTGGTGATCAGAACAGGAAGCAAAGCAAACCCTGTTCCACCAGCTTGTCTGACAGAGGGTGTCCCACAGCAAGGAATGAGTCTCCTTCTGTCAAAGACCTTGAGTGAATGAGGTATTTCCAATAGCCTGGGCAGATATATGTCAGGTTGACTGCTTGAGAAGTTCAAAATAGAGCCCTTTTTTCCCCCACTAGCCAGATTTCTGCACAGAGGTCATCAAATTATTAGATAATTAGGTGTTTAATGCAAAAGTGAAATTAAATTTCACTTCTGGAAATTTTTACTCTGTTCCTCTGCCTACCCCCTTATTTTTGGCCGTGTGCATTCCTCATTATTTGTAGAGTTCAGTAAGCAAATTTACTTTAGTGTAATCTTTAGAGAAATCTGTTTTAGGGAGGTTTTAGAGAAATCTATTTTTTCCAAAGTAAACGTTTTATAGCATTTACAAATGTTGCAGCATTTACGCTTAGACAGAATCTATCTGTTTTCTCCCAAATGATTAGTAAAGGATGCTTACTAACAATAAAATAACCTTTCCTTATAACTACAATGCAGTTTTTCTCCTTTAACTCCATTGAATCTCAATTTAGTGCTGTTTCTTTAAACTGACCCTCCCCGAAACAACTGCAGTATTATTGATTCAGGTTCTGATTTTCTGATCTCACCAAGTATCACATTTTGCTTTCATGCAACTACAGAGCTGCAGAATGGAAAAATACCCTGTTAAGTGCTTCCCTTCATGCCTGCAGTTAAAGTCTCTCTGTTCCTTTTGATTGATATCTCCATTGCTATCAAAGAGCAAATCCCCTAAAAAAATTATATAAAATGTGTGCAGCTACTTTCTGATGTGCTGACTTTTCTGAAAAATATTCCTGAGACATGAAAATGCGTGTCCCTTGTACACTTCGGAAAAAAAATAAAAGGTCCAGGAAGTGGTGAAACAGATACTTAATGTTTTTCTGTTAAAATGAATTTATGTGAAGAAAGCTTAATAATTAATTTAATGAAGGTTTGTCCCAGTTTTAATTTTTGAGGAGATGCTGAAACTATAGATTGGTGCTAGAGAGGGAGGCATGCTTTTGCATTTGGCTATTGCAAACAAAAGCATGGTAAGTAGTTGTGGAGACTGCAGCTCAGTAGGCAAACCCTTCTACAGAGAGGTTGTTAGTCTATTCCTCACTTCACAAAGAGCACTCTCACAAAAGCCTAATTCTTCCCAGAAATACGGTGACCATATAATATTTTCTTGTTAAAGAATTACTTTACCTAACCTTATCCAGAACCAATGTGAAGCTGCAAATAGAAAATGTATCTTTACATTAATATTCAACTGCATAAGGCACTTATTGTTAAATTAGTTGGTTATTTTTATTTGTTGATGTCATTAGAGACCCACATTTTTTTACTATGGATCTGGACAGACAGGATTAATCCAAAATTGCATGAACTGGGTGTCATGAAATCCAAAACGGAGCAAAACTCCCCTGGACTTGTGAACTTTAAATGCAACCTGTGCAGAAGAGAGTTTCAAACAACTTATTCTCCCAAAATCTTTGGTAGAGAGACCAGAAGTAAACACGAAAACCTATTGCTGAGCAGAGGTAAAGGGAAAGCTTTTATCTGTCTGGACTTTCATATTACCCACATCCCCATGAACCCTCCAAAGACCTAGATCATATTAACTGTGGGAACACGCAGAGCGTCCTGGCTGCAGGCCAGTCAGGAGTTTCAGAAACAGCTACAAGTTAGTTGAAACAGGTGCATGTAATAAAGAAGCCTGAAATAAAGAACCAGAACAACTGGCCTGTGTCAAGTTGAAGTTACTGTTACACAGGGCTGTTCAGAATTTTCACAACAAGTTTCAAAAGCCCTCCAAATCTGCACTTTGCTTTTTTACTTCAGAAAATTGATTCATTGAAAAAGTAAAAACCAATGTATTTTCCACTTACAGATGGAGCTAATATAACGCAAAACCTTTACATTTTTTTGAAACCTGTGCTGTTTGAATTGTTACTGTTCTATAAATGTGACCTGTCTAGAAAAAAATACAAATAAAAAATGTGTGTTTTAAAGGCCAAGGGAAAATGTAGGCATCTGACCTCTTAGCCCAGAACAAAAATAAAAATCATGTATATACAGGTATATTCCATATTTTTTTGTGGAATGCTATATTTTATATGTAGGCTAAGGAGAAAAGAAGATAAAGAGTTCTAGTGAGTGCAGGGACATCTTCCTAGCTCAGACCAGACATTATATCTGAACTGGGCTCTGAAGCCTTTCTCTGGCAAAAGATCAGTGGAAGTTTGTCCTCTACTTCCCATGCCAAGGATCTGAAAAACAAAGCAATACATTCACCATTGACTCAGACTACATTTTCTGGACATTGTAGCATGCATTTTCTTCAGCATAACCTTCTAAATGCTCACTTTGGCAGCACAAGTTTGAAAGTCCATGAAATCCCTTTCCTCTGATTTGATGTGCCAATAATTCTAGCAGTGTGCGAATCAACACACATACAGACCAAGTGACAAGCAATACCCAAGATACAGACAAGTCCAGATTTTTACCAGCTCTTCCACATAAATGCTAGATGTAAGAAGTGCCAACAGTTTCCATCATTAAGATGTGTACCTGAGAAACAGTCAAAAAATGTTCTTTAAACAAAGCACTACTTAAGAGCAGAAAGTAATTTACATAAAGAAGGATGCTGTGGTAAGTTAGACATTTTTGTTAGGAAACAAGTTACCACTTGTCAGTAATAGTTCATTGATTGTATTTGGTATCCTGGTGCTTTTTTTTGTCTTCATAGGATCGATATTCAAATCCTTCAAGGTTTAAAAAAAAAAATAATCTTTGAAACTGGTAATAAGTACTTCCTAGAAATATGTACTATTTCCCTGCAACTGCAGTGTGAATAGCAATAAAAACAGGGTCTGGTAAAATCACTTGAGTACTATTGGACTTTTCCTCGGTTTAGAAGATGAAAGTTAAAGAAGTTTATGGATTAACTGTATCCATTTTTTCTATGCGATTTAAGGTAGTGTATTTTCTGCCAACATTTTCAACATATGGAATTAATGTTATAAATTTAATGATCTTGGTGACATAAAACTAAGGGTTATAGAAAACAAAAGCAGGAGGTTCTTACAGAACCTTTTATTTATGAATGTACATCAAGTTGTGCAAGTTGGAGTTGTAAATATTGTAGCTTATTGCTCACACAACATAGTTCCTCACTAAAAACTGTCCCTGGAAGAATTCTATGTCCATATCTTTTATAGCAGCACTAAAAAAAAATAAATTCCCAATTAAGTCACCAGTATAAAAAAAATCTACTATGTAGACAAGAGAATTTTTAATAATTTTTCTGCCATCACCTTTGGTAAAAGAAAGTGAGTCCAATGGCTTTCACATGTCCAACACATGCATCTGATTTTGTTGCTTTTCTTCCTATCTCCTTTTAACCTCTCACATGGAAACAGTGGCAACAGCCAAAGACAACAATAAACATCTAAAGATATCCAAGTATTTCTAAAAATCTCTGAAATATACTCTCAGTGGGTAGCCCTCCACAGCAAAGGAATGGCACAAGAGCAAATGCTTTTACTGATATTCCTGTACGAGAAGGACACTTGGACACTGTAGAAAGGTTTTTGTGTGCTAATGTTCTCAGGAGTTGTCCTGTTAGGAAATTCTAATTTCTTCTAGGATTCCTTACGCCAAAAGGGTGAAAAAATGTTGTGGCACATGTTTTTTCCTGATTTCATTGTTAATTATATTATTGTAGTTTGTTCCTATGTTCCCCCCTGTTTGCTTGTCCTATTAGTTTCTTCCTCAATTGTACCCTCCCCTAAACTGCCCTTCAACTCCAGTACCTTCCCCATCCATCACCAAACCCTGCCCCTCCCTCCAGACCTTCGCTTGTCAATCTCCACATGGGCCAATCCCTGAAGTGTCCACCCCCTTGGAGATCTCGTAAGCCTCGACGCCCCGTTGGCCCATGTGACCCCTTTTGTCCTCCCCTTGTCCCCATTGGATTGTGTTCTGTAAACCCCACCCTATGATCCTCCCCTATGGTTCCCTGATTGGTTTACTGTTTATGCCCACACCTTAATTTGTAACCCTATAAAATTTCTTGCACAGCAGTGTATGGGGCTTTTCTGTTCTCCTCCCTTCATTGAGAGTACGTTATGCCTTTGGAACCTGAGAGCAGAAGAGCCTCCTCTCTCCCCTTCGTGTCTCCCTTGAGAGTGCTCTGCCTCCATAGAGCCAAAGCTCTGAGGTTCTGTCACTGACACAACACCTGCAGTGACAGTTCCCCACACTCGGCGTGGCCCTTCTGGACCATAGTGTGGTGGGTCAGAGCTAGCCGGGCTCCGGAGGGCTGTGTCAAAAAAAATGGTGATGATTGAGTATGAAGAAATCCATTTGTACTTTACTTTGGTGTTTTACAAATGGCACAAAAGTTCAAGCTCAATAAAAGTAAAGAGGAACCCAGCAAGCCAAAGCAACAAACTCAGTTTTGGTAAAAATAAGAGAGGCCTTAGAAATAGGCCATCCAAAAGCCATCCGAAAGCTGAGATTTTAAGAGCATCTTTATAGGGATGGTGATAGAAGTTATAACAGGACATTTCTGGAACAGTATAATGGTGGCTTCAGCAACAAAAGCCATAAGGCAATGAAATAAATGGACAGCTGTAATGTTGAAACACTTAAATGAAGTAAAAGTTGATAGCCAGGAACTGTCAGAAAGCAATTAAAAAATATTAAAACCACAGATATTATGCATAAAGAAAAGTAAAATATTTATGAGGACCGGGAAGCATCATTAATTATAACTACCTCAATTAGCTTCTTAGGATCATCAATTCTATGATTGCAATAAAGAACCTCCAATAAAGTAACATCCCTTCTTTAGACATGCTTCCTATGTGCTTCTTAGGAAGGCAACTGATGTGCACCCACTAGGTGCCAGTCTATAATGTGGCAAAAGTTCTTCCTAGCCTGTGAAAGCATATTTTGGCTGAAATCCAGCACAGAGTGGGAAACCGAGCCATAAGAAACAAGAAAAACAAACTCCAGAAAAAGGCAGATGGAGGCAAAGAAAACAGATATTAAAGGAAGTCTGGATGAAGAAATTTAAACTCTTTCCAGCCTAATTATGGTGTGCCCCTCCAGGTTATGGACAACCCAATCATACTATAGTGATAGAAGTTCTCAAGCCTCCCCACTTTTCTCTCCTCCACATGTGAATCTCCCAGTCAGAAGCTGCTATACCCTCCTGCAGAGCTATGGCTCCAGGTGCACCTCTTCCTGAGGAAAAGTCCAAGGAGTAAGAAGTAGAGTGTATTTGGCAAATCCCTGACACACGGATGATATTTTCTCAGACAGAGGGAGAAAAAGCTGTATATTCATGCATGAAGATGATGACTCAGGGAACCAGCAAAAGGTTAAGGGCTGAAGTTGTAGCTGCACACATGCAAGTGGTAGTACAGGTTTTCTTATTGCCAGCCTGCTGGGAGTCAGAGATTCATACTGAGAAATTCAGGTTCCTTGCTCTTACCCTTTCTCATTATGTATGTGCTACAGGAACACCATAACCATGGTTTTGAGTAGGTGAGGGGGTCCTTTGTGAAACTCTGAGAATGCTGGACTCCTAAACTCTCTAAATAAACTGCAGCATCATGGAGTCCAGGATGCAGAACACTTCCATTAAATGTATTAAGCTAAATGTGCTTCTGCAGCATGGAAAATGACATGATGAGCAATGCTTTTTCCCCCATTTCCCCCTTCATTATCATATTCTTTCTGTTATTTACAAAAAGGAAAGTATGATTTAACTTGAACACCAGAGCAACATTGATGTGGAAAAAAATTTGTACTAGACAAAAAGTTGAAAACAGCCTCAGACCACAGTAATAGCCAATTCTTGTACACCTTAAGGGAACAAAAATATTATCGTTCTCGGCATAAATGTTCATCACAAAGAGCAGAGAGTACTCCAAAGGTGGGTACACAGAATCAGTGTGCTGTGGTTGAACCCCAGATGATGATTTTGTATCACACAATAGCACTCCTATCCGAATGTGCACATGTGGGTGGGCACACAGCACCCATAGCAGGAGCTGAATTTACACACTAATAGAGCTTTGGAATTGCTTACCAGTGCAGTGGACTCTATCAGCAAAAAATTAAGTATGATAATCACAATGACAGAATGATATATGGACTTGATAAAAATAAACGCTTGATTTATCTTAATTTTTTTTTTATATGTAAATGCTTACATATTCAAAAAAGAAACCTGACTCACCTCAAAAGCCTCCTGAGATTTGGGAGAGACAGCACAGAAATTTCAGCCTTCAGCTGTCTGAGAGAGCATTGCATATGTACTTCTTATTTTGCATGGTTACCTGAAAAGTCTTCAACAAGTATCAAGAGTTGTAAGCATGAAAGTTGCTAAGTTTATGCCACTGATGAAAAAAATAAACCTTGAATGCTATAGATTTTCTACAGATGTCTAGGTAATCCTTATTCAAAGTAGTAAATAAAATTTTAATTTATACTTGCTTGTAAAAAAATTAAATAAAAGTAATCTAATTCAGACATTCATAACTAAAAACCATGTTAACCTGTGACATGTAAGGCAATGGTGTTCATCCTGTCCCCACTTCACAGGCATGCAGAGATAAGGAAACCATCAAGGCTAGGAAGAATTGATTTTTTTCTCCCTCAAGAAAGGTTAGTTTTGTTCTACCTATAAAATACATTAAGCAAATTGGCTTTTGCACTAGATCACGACCGTAATCCATGGAAGAAACAGTGCTCAAAGACATCAATGAAATCATTGTGCTACAGCCTGTGGATATTGTGCTGCCTCTATTTCTGGTACCAATCTCTTGGGTTGAATTGGAACCTGTATGAGCTCTCTCCATTATTCCCAGCTGGCATCTGACCTAAGGACTGTGATGCCTGGTTCAAAGACAGATGGACTCTCAAAAGAAAGATCCTCATTTTCTGAATTCATGAGTTGAGTGACCTGGAAATAAACAATTGGGCCTTCCAGTACTTCCAACAGATGTAACAGCGTGAGATATGGAGGGGGTATATAAAAATGGCTGTCTCATTCTTCTTTGAATCAAAGCATATCATATGACTTCAGTATTCTGGAAAGGCTCTAGTAGAAGCTGTATTTTTGTTTCAGTTATATTAGATCTGATTCTTTTCCCGACACCTACATTAAATGAAATAATTTAGGGCCATAGTAAAAAAAAAAAAAAAAAAAAATAGAATTCTCAAAAGGCTAAAGTGAAACCAAATTACCTAAGTCATGGAAACACTTCCATTCAATTAGAGCACTTCCAAATTTTCATACTCCTTCCTCTGACACGCAAAGCTATGCCTTACCATGTACCCTGAAAACCACCATCTATGTGGCATGGCAAAGTATGTCACCAACCATCTCATCAGGATCCTAGGCTAGGATCCAGAAAAAAAAATAGCTCATCCTTCCTGAAAATCCTTGGAGAGCTTATCTAAGAAACATTTTCAGAGCAAATGTAACACATCATCATGCTTCTATTGACCCCAGCCACAAATGAAACTATATGTGTGAGTATGGCTCACTGATTTTACTGAGGTGTTTCATATACACATATGAAGTGAAGTGTGACGGTACATCAGAGATCAGATTTAGAGCCATTAAATGCTTTTATAAACTCACCAGTGACCAGCCTCTGGTTTACTGCTCAAACACAGCTGAGTTAAGCAGGAAATTCAATGCATCCTGGACACACTGGATTCACACTTCTCCATGAATTAACAGCACCTGAGCACCATGTCTGGTGCAGTGTCAGATCCTGTGGTGGGTGCTCTGCCATTCAGAAGTTCACATATGGTCCCCCCAATGTTAGCACAAACCAGTCTCTCCAGACAAGTATAATTTAGTTCACAGATGTGCAGCAGGTCTCATGTGTTCTAGATAAAAAAGAGCTATTGCACATACTCAGATTATTTATGTATGCAAAGTCATTGTTATGTGAGGGTAATGGAAGTTTGTCAGGAGCTCTACTTAGGCAGAGAAGAGGCCAGAGGAGGAAGGAGGACCTTTGAAAGACTAGTCATAGTCTTGAAGTCATGCCAGCTCTCATGGTAGATAGGTGAGTCAGTCAGACAAACATCAATAGACTCACCCAAAGGAAAAATAAAACAAACAGTTGAAATTAACCTGTGTTAAAGCTCAATATCTGCATGTAAAAGTAAGGAACAGTACGTATTGTTTTGTGATTTTAAACATTTTGGTCACAGCCAAAGCCAAGGCCCTGATCTGAGAGAAAGGGCACTCAGGGTAAGCAATAGGCTGTTCCCTGAGGGGCTTACAGGCTAAACAGGCAGGGCTGGGGACAAAATAAAGGAAGAATTGTTATCCACTGCACAGCAATGCAGAGAGATTAAATGCTTGGCTTGAGGTCACACAGGATGTCCAGGGCAGACCCCTGGAGATGGATCTACGTCTCAAGGTGTGCCTTCCTGTCTGTCACCCAGAAAAGTTTAATTCATAAAGAATAATAAATAAAAAATAAAAAAGAAGAAATTAGGAAAGTGCCACTTCCCAACAAGACTTATATAGGATTCCAGTCTAGCATTTCCAACCAACTTTTCAGTCTAGCAGTTAAAATTTCATTACATCTTTGAAAACATAACTGTAGCTGTTCTGCCTCATGCTATATTATGAATATTGCCAAAACCACTCCTTAACGCTGTAATATTTTGCTCCCTGAGAGGTGCCATACTGCCAGCAAACAAAAAAATTACTGACTAAAATTACAAATTGAACAGTATCTTCTCTGTGTCTGTGTGTCTTTTGGCATAAATAAAGTAAATACACAGCATTAAGAGCCTGATACTCACACTTAAGTCAATGGCAAAATTCCCACTGATTCCAATGGAAGAAGAAGCCAGCCCTGAAGGGTCTGGTCATTTTTTATTTCCCTAAATTTCTGGCAGATCAATTAATGTGCAATTTTCAGCCCCAGAATACTGGATGAGAAAGTGTCTCCAAAAAGAAAGAAAGTTTAAAATAATGAAGATTAAATAAATTTTATTACTGTGCTGATAGTGTTCAAAGGTTTAATAAAACCTAAATTAAGACAGGAAAACAGGTCTCCCAAGGCAGTATTAAAGGGATGAAGAAGGATTTCCACTGTGGAAAGTGGACAGTAAAGCATGTTCCATTACATCATGCCATATGTCATAAATCCAAATATAAGGGTTTAAATTCTTCAAATTTTACCATGGTTCATACATGAGACAAAAGCTCCAAAACAATGAACAACAAAACAGATCAAAACATTTAAATAAACCTTAGGTGAATCACAGATAAAATGCTGTCCTTGAATATATTGTTTCTATTGACATTAGAGTATTCTGCCTTTCAACTTTGAGCAAAATTTGAAACATACTATTTTCATTTCACAACTTTCTCTTAGGCAAGTTTATCCAAGTAATCTATAAATATGTTTTGCTAATGAAGCTACATCTAGACTTCATCTATTTAAATGCTACTTATTTCATATCCCAAATCAAATCATGCCTTCTTTCACCCTGCTTTATTGTCTTTTCTTCCATAATTTCAAGCAGAGATCATGAGCTCATCATACTTTTTCTTTCCATTTCGTTTATGATATTTATCTTGGGCTTCATGTACTTGTCGTGAAGTAGAACTTGTAGGTTGTGATTTCTGCTTTTTTGGCAGGACACTTAGAGTATCAAATTGCTGAAATTTTCTCCCAACACTACTTAAGGCATTTTTAGCTGAAATAAAAGTCAACAGAACAGTCTGTGTGGACGCTAAACTCTCCTCTTTTCCTAGATAAGCTCAGATGGTAGTTAGACTGACAGTTGCTAACAATATGAATCGCCCGTGTGGTTAAGTGACAAACATAACTCTTTTGTAAACACAAATGACAGGTCACAGTTCTGATGTGAGAAAGCTCAAGTCCTAAAAACAGAAAGAATTTTAGATCTAGGTAGAGCTGAGTGCCAATGAACAGCCCTCCAGCCATTATGCCATCAGGGTGAAAGAAAGCAGGACACATATTAGACCTCTAAGGAATCAAGTCCTGTCAGGCACTGCCTTCCATGAAAAAGTCATGGTAAAGACCTGAGTGCTAGGAACAGCATCATAAAATATCGGTATGGTTCATAATGCAGAAAAACAGGTAACAGGTGTAAAAACAGGTGCTGAAGGCATCTGAACCTGGGGTAATGCAATATTTCAATTCAGCCAGTTGTCTCCTGCATGAACTCAGAGTGCTTGCTTCTGGACAGATGCTGGATGTGAGTAGTTAATAAGTTAGGCTGTGTCTTCTTGGCTGTAGGCATTTAGTCTCCACCATTTGCAGAGAAGACTGCGTACTATTGCCTATCATATTTTTTCTATTGTGAAATAGTAGTTCCAACACAATCGGTGAAGAAGAACAAGTGCAAACAGGTCTTTATGCCTGCAAAGATGCAGATCTGCTGAACAGAGAGGGTCAGTCAAATAAATTTCTCCCTGAGAATCAGATAGAGCTGGAAGAACATTCAGATTCCCAAAACAAAGGCTAAGCCTGTGCAGATACAGATATTATTTAGAAATAGGCAAGCAGATAAACACCATTAATGGAAAAAACACCTTTTTAAAAATTAACAGCTAATGATAGCACAAGTAAAAATTTGTATAAATTACTTTTGGTCAAGGAGATAAAACCTAGGAGATTTCTAATTATCAGAGGAGTAAATTAATAACTTTTCAGTAGTAATCATGGGTTAGGAAAAAAAAACCAATTATGCAGGGATGAGCATAAACAGCAAACACTTAGGGCTATATCTAAACACAGGTAGGACTTACCCACCCTGTTTTTGGAAGAGAATGAGTTAGTAATGTGGACACAGGCCTGGATATGATTTTTTTTTTCTGCTCAACAAAGCTTATTTTCATATTTTGAGGGTGTAAGTCAGTTCCCATTCAATAAGTACCGAATATAGATGGTATCTGTAAGAAGCATGCAGAGAATTAATTTAGTTATTGTAACAATATAGTTCACACCTATGAAAAAATAAAGTACTTAGAAGAGTTTTTTGTTATAATCAAAGAAAAAGTAATTTCTCTGAGAGAACCTAATTCTTTCAAGAAAGTACCAAGCTGGCGTTTTGACTAAATTAATCATCAGTACAGAAAGCAGGTACTGCCTGATGAATCTAAGTGTTTTAAGAGAGGAACATTTGTCTGATCAAACACAAAAGGGTGCTTACCTTAGTTTGCATGTAAGTTTTGGAAATTATTTTGTTTTGCAATTGCTGATAATATGCTAGTATCTTCATACCAAGAATTGTTTGTGCCTTGAAAATTGTATGAAAAAGAAATTCACCAATTACTGGGGCTAAACTGTGTTCTAGTGAGCTCATGGTAAAATGTAGAATATGCATCTGCCTTTAAAATTACAATTAGCTAAATAACATATTCTTGTAAAAATCCAACTTACTGTGATTCTACAATGCATTTATTTTAAACAGGTATGTCAAAGAAGAATGCTCTCTGAGCTCCTGTTGTGGTACAGAAATCACAGCTAAGCTTTGCTCCTCCTATAACTCCTAAGTCCAAAGCCTTAAGAGTTCAGCTGCATCTGGAATAGCAACATTTTCATGACAAAGTCCAAGACAAACACATTTAATGAACCTTTAACCTCCCTAGGCTCAGCTCTCACTGCCTGACTTTCAGGCAGACCTCAGCTGAAACAGACAGTTTGGACCCTCACCAGCAGGCTCTCTGTTAGAAATCAACTCAGTCACCTGCAAAAGGCTTGATCTTCCCTGAGGAGATTCTGGAAGGCTGCAGTCCTAA
Source organism: Bombycilla garrulus (assembly GCA_013400315.1). Lineage (NCBI taxonomy): Eukaryota > Metazoa > Chordata > Aves > Passeriformes > Bombycillidae > Bombycilla > Bombycilla garrulus. Next base: position 1,292,706 of record VXBU01013855.1, on the reverse strand, counting down.
GTAAGCATTATGTATCCTTATAATTTCAGAGAGGCTTACCAGCACACACCTAGCCATGTGCAGTGAGCTTCCTGTATCTGACTGTAAGTGCACAAGTGATTGCATACATCTCTACTCATCCATCAGAGATGGAATGAACTATTGCCTCCTTCTTAGGTAGCACAGTAAACATATATTTTCCCTCAATCATTTTTAAGTAAGAGAGAAAGAAAACTAACTTCTCTGAACTTTGAGGGACTACAAAGTTTCAGCAAGGTTAAAAGCTCCACTTGAAAATTCACGTCTTGAATTTTTTTATAAATCTACTCATGTATGTACTTCAGAATGACTGAGAAAATGAAATTCTATTCTAGTCTATTTTTATCTAAGCTGCTTTAAATATATTTGTCTCAAAACTCCTATTTACTCCACAGGAGGGAGATTTCTGACCAGTCTCTTCCTGTTCTCAGTAGATCAGCCCTTTCACCAATTTTTTTTTTAATTTCAGTAAGAGCAGTTCCATTAATTTCAGATGAGATTTGGTGTACTGGAATATAAGCAGCAAGACTTGCTCACTGGAGCCCTTTATAAGCACAAATAGAGAAATTTGCTCCTGTGTTCAAACACACTGCAGTGCTGGGCACAGTGCTGTTCTCCCAGCCCAACTCTTCTCCCTAAAGCTTCCTGGCGCAATCAGAAGTACCTTGAAAACTCTCTGTGCAAAATGTGTCAGCAGTTCTGGAATGACACCATTCCCATTAAAGAATAATGACTATTCTCTAATTTTCATTACAGAAATATAACCACAACCCCTATGGAGTGTGGCAGGCATGGGCTTTCTCTTTTCCTCTGGCCTCAGGCATCTCAAAAGTCCTGAACCTGGGATGCTATGAAGTTACCAAATGGGATTCGAGAGCCTCTCCATTTCACAACCACAAATCCCAAGCTCCTATTTCTCTTTATTAGACAAAGAGTGATTTTCTCCCTGCCCCATCTCCATTTGAACATATGTTTATGGGGATAGTGATGTAGAAGTCTGTGGTCTTGGCAGAAATGCTCAGATTAGGCAAGATGGTTCTGATTAAAGCATGTATATTACTGGTACATCACGTACCCACAAAAGTTTTGTAAGAAATATTGGGTAGTTGGAGCTCCTAAAGATCACACTTATGGTTAAGTAACTTTTTTCCTCCTAACATATACAAAATCTTTTTGCATTGGGTTTGTGATCTACTTCTGGAATCCTCAGAAGCAAATAGGTAATAAACCCTTGACCTCCATAAAAATAATAAAAAAAGTCTGAAAGACTTCTAAAAGAAAAATATTCTAAATATATCCTAAGAGGAATACAAATACATTCTGAAAGAAAAAATTTTCTTCTAAGAGAAAAACTTGAGAGTGTATGGCAGTAAGTTACTGTAAAACTATTACTTAGGTCTTAGGGCTGTAGGGCTTTTAATTTTCCAAAGACATCAGATGTCTTAAAAAGGTAAGCAAACCTGTTTTTCAACCAGAGTTAATAAAACACAAATCAAGGTACAAATGGTCAGAGATGTCATAGCCACTGGATCAAGATAGCAAACAGGACTTAGTATTGATATTCATGCCCCATCCTTGAGACCATGGTACTTCAGGCCCACATCTGTCTAAACCTTGTAGTGTTACAATGTATGAGGGAAGAAAAAGACATTGGTCACTTTTCTTCTTTTCTTTCCTATTACTTTTGGATGTCTAACAAAGAGCATGAGTCAGCCCTGCTAATGTTGTGTTAAACATAGAAAGAGCTACTACAAAGCATTTTAATTTAATCAAGCCACATCTCTTACAGAATAAACCAACCCCAATTCTTTTTTAAGCGTGAGTAAGAGGAATAAGACTTTTCCTGTCTGCTTTCTGCTGTCCTTAAAGGGGTTAAAAAAGCCTAGCACAAAGAAGTTAAGCAATGCCTGAAACGGGATAATAAATGTGACACTCTCTGACTATCAGTAGCAAATATTTGAGCTTATCAAATAATGGAGGAAGTAGTTTAGTTACAAATAAACCAATCTCTCATAAAACAAGTCTCCACACAAGGTAATTTCACTGAACTGGAGACAGCTAAAGGCCACCAGCGGGCAGAGCTCCCGCTCCCTGTGCTTTCTCCAATGGCCCCGCCTGATTAATGGGGTGGCCGGGTCCAGGGATGCCGAAGAGGGACAAGGGAGCCGGCCTTCATATCGGTGGAGCGGCAATAAATAAAGCATCACAGAGCTGGTGCGAGGAAGTGACTCATCCTCCTGGAACACAGCGGGGTTTGTGCTCTCCCTCGGCCGCCCCCTCCCCCTCGGCCCCGTTTCTCTCCAGCGCAGAGACCAGCGTGTCCCGGAGACTATAGTAGATGTCACCGCTTGGCACTGGCTGTGCAAAGAGAGGACAAATATGTGGTGTGCTGCGGATCTGGGACGAGGGCCTTAAAGCCACAGCACTCGCTCTGGAGGGAGCATCTGGGCCGAGGCAAGGGCAGCAAAGCCCATTCAAAGGACCGCTTCCTAACGGGAGGGAATTGGATGCTCCTTCTCATCTTTATGGCATCTAAGCAATCCAAAGCGAGAAAATAGAAGCTTTGGCCAACAGTAACAGATTTTCCTTCCAAAAGTTATGTAAGAACACGAGCAATTGAAACACAGGGGGAGCTGAAGTAAAAGGAGGGGATCTGAAGGTGAAGGAGTTGCAAATGCCCATGGCTATGCTGGGAGCTGCACTGTAGTTTAGTGACCAGGTTAACACCAGCCAAGCCCCGTGGTGCTGCCAGGAGGGCTGAGCCAAACTCCTCCACAAGATTCCAAGCCCTCCCCAGCAGCTTCTTCTCAAGGGACATGACCCCATGTCTGCACAAGAATCAATGGAAGCACAACGGTGTTTGGGGAAGGATAGCAGGATTATTGTCCTGATGGCAGTGCACCTGTAGTGTCAGTTCTAGGTTGGACTCCTATTTTTAACATGATAGGAGTATGTGACCTCAATGTAAGCGTGCAGGAAAACCATTTATACATCAAATAAATTCATTTTATTCCTCTGACTGAACAGTAAGTATTGGTAACAAATTTTTTTTCCCCCTTTTGTTTTTTGGGCCTAAAGTGGCTCTTAATTGCTGCATAATTCATGGTACACTAATTAAGCAAACTTTTGGATTTCCACATGCTTCTATGTAAACTTGTGAAACACATTTCAAAAGGTAACAGAGATCAATAGCCTTATTTCAGAATGAAATGAAAACTTTAAAAGGATTATAATATATGAAGTAACACAGAAAATCAGACATTCTGGTATTTGAGAATATAATATGGTGTTATTCATACACATATATCTTATATCAGTGAGTATCTTTTTCTTTATCTATGCATTTGGACAGACTTTTATGTAGATTTACAAGTTAAAATATGTGAGTATGAAAGCAGATACAAAACAGGTCATCTAACTTCTTTAGGGTTTGAAGTAAATGTTTTCCCCATCCCTGCCCATTTTGTTGAATCCATTAATTATAACACTGGAAAACTCCATTAGCACCTTGGTGCTCAGTCATGAATGTGGGCTTATCTTTGCTGGCTAAAAGTCAAACAGTATACAAACACTTCTCAAAGTAAATGTAAGTGCATCACCTGATACAGCATGAAATCACCTGGTCAGCTCCTGTTCTCACTACTTCTGCTGTTTCTAGAGCAAAGCGGACTTTAGTGCCTTTTAAAATAGTTTTGAATTATACCAGAGATTGACTTTAGTGAGCTCATTAATGTAATCTATGATTTCCACGGTCAAAAACAGTTGAAAAGTACTCAGCACTGTCTCAGCTGCCAGAACTACAGTGGAGTTGGAAGGCTCCTTCTTGTTGTTGAAGGTGTATTTTTCCTGGCGCAGCTGAAGCACAGGGCATACCCTGATCCACCTCTTCCACCCCCTTGCTCAGGGTTCCTGCTCTTAGCAGGAGCTGCTCAATAGGGGATGCAGTAAGTAAGTCTTCAGGAGCACTGGATAATGTTAATATACCAGGCTAGGAACTGAAGAAGCAGAAGCTTATTGGTCCCATTTCAAGTGATCATTTTTCCACAGGTGAAAAATTCAGCTGCCTGGAATAGAGGTGGGGGGACAATGTTCTTCAGCTGTGGAAAATAAACCCTCCTGCAATCTTAAAGCCTTACATTCAAATGAACAAAAGGAAACTCTGATCTTTTGGACAGACATGTCACTAACTTGAATCCTGGAAGAGTCCATGGAGAGCAGTAGGCTTGATAGCTGCTGTAACTGATTTGAAGGTGGTAATAGGAGAAAATGAAAAAGGAAGGCATACAAATAATATGTGGGAAAAGGAAAACAAATCCCTCTGCCACTCCACAGGCTGGTTAGGCCCAGAATCATCTACACAGATCATCTCCCTTCCTCCCTTTATTTTAAAGCAAGAGTTCCTAAGTAAAGGGTGTGGAAGGGATGAACTGCACTACATATATATATTGCCAAATATATATATATATATGTATATATATACACACACACACACACACACACACACACACACACACATATTGGTGTTTCCCTCTCTTCGCATCTTTACACCATTGCCTGGCTTTGTTTCCAACTAAAACATACCTTCTGTTAGTTACAGGTTTTCTAATCCTTTAATAAACAGCTGAAATACTTCTGAAAAATTCCGTCACAACTTGTCCTGACGCACGTCAACCTCAGCTGCACACTCGCACAAGGTGGGGCAGGCGGGAGTGAGAGGCCTTATAAAATGTAACATAAACAGTGTCATCTCTACTGGGATTCAAAGGAAGAGCCCACAACAGAAACAACCCTAACTTGTATCTCAGGGTTAGACCCACTATTGCAATTCAACACATATAATTTATGAAAGCTGAAACAAACCCCTCTATCCTGTACCCAGTAGATGAAAACTGCAAGCAACACCAGAGGTGCTGTTGAAAGAAAGCATAGTTTCTGTTTTATTTTTATGCCCTGAATATTGCTGGTGAGGCAGTGCTGCAGAACAAGGGTTAAGGGCTCTCAGAGAGCCATGGTGCACTTTAGCTGGGGGTGGAGACGCTGCAGAATGGAGGCCTGTGCTGCTTTCCCTGGGAAGCTTTTAGATTAGTGTGCTTCCAGCTGCATTTCCTTGAAAGTGATTTAGTTTCAGCCCATATCAGAATCCTTTCATGGATCCTATTCAAAATAAAATGCTTTAAGAAAAGCACTGTGGTGGAGTTCAAAGTAATCCAAAAAGTATGGGTTGGCTTAGAATTTCTGTTACAGCTAAAAGGGCCAGGATTCAGGACAGGAGGATAACTGAAATTATGCCTCCTGTACATACTAAGCCGTTTTTGACCTAAGGCATTTACCACAAAGAGCAAGAGGCTTCATCACCTCTCACAGGGCTTACATAAGGGAGGTACTTTTTATGTCCCACTAAGACTTGTTTCATTACAAGATATCCTTCAAAATTATGCTGAATTAACTCTCTCTGGTAACGCTGTCTCTCATGCCAGCCATGATAATTTCTCTTGGATTTAAGTACAATTCTGGAAACATTGTCCCATTTGTTACCCCAGAAACTGTAGGGTTTTTCAGGCATAACTGTTGTTTAAGTAATTATTGGGTTTTTTTAGTACCAAACAAAAAGTACAGACATAGCTTTTAAAAATATTAAGTGTTCATGAGCAGTGCTTATCCTGCCAATTACAGACAGGCATATATTCTCGGAGAATTATTTCTTTAAATGACAAGACTGCCAAGGGGCCAACTGAGAACAATTAAGAAAAATGTCGTTGTTCTGGGCACAGAGAGTAACAGAGGAGACATCTACACTACAGAGCCTAGGAGCCATTCCAAGTCCCCACGCCAGGAGCAGGCTCTGGCTGAGTCCTTCATCCCAGTGGACCTTAGCCCAGGCACTTGCTCCAGGTGAGCACTGCTCTAAGGAGCATCAGGTGCGGGTGTTGTGGAGACCTGAAGAGTACCCTGATATGTCCTTGCCAGTAAGAACGGGCATAGCAAGAGATTTATTATCTGAAAGAGAGCTGTGATCTAAGTAAACAAATTGGACAATGGTCTGGAGAGAACTGATGGAATACATACTGAGCAATGGGATTTGCATGAGTCTTCCTGGTTGTTCACTCGTACATTTTTCTTCGAGATGAAGTGACAATTTCTTAAATTACGGGAGTGGGGTTTTGCTAGATGGTGTTTACTAAGCTGAAAGACAAAAGAAAGAAGGGAAATGGCACAAGGCAAAGATGCTTGGAACAGTAGTGGAATGAATCCAAGGCAAAGAGAGCATGTAGGAAAACACTACAGGAGGCTCCCGCACATCCTGACCACCAGTGTGAAGTATGTCAAGATGCTTAGAGTGTGGCTAAAGAGATCTAATAGCAGTTCAGGGGCTGTGAGAAAATAGGATGGAGTGGACTATTTTGATATCAGAGCTTGGTCGTCTCCCAGTACCTTTTATAGAAGCAGCAATAATATTTCAAAAAGGCAAGCATTTTTATCCCATAGCTTTTGTAGTAACGACCCTATTGGAAAAGGTCACCATCAGATTGTGAGAGAAACTGGCAGATCAGTTAGAATGTGCATGGCTAAATGCCAAAAACTACTACTTTATAGAAGAGTTTTATCTACTCTTATTCAAGTTTCACAGGGAAGAAACACAGAGAGACACATTTTTAGGGTCCTAAAAGCACTAATTGCTTTCCCAATCCCTATTTTAGAAAGCAAATCTATTCCTAAAGACTATAAGAACAAGGAATGCTTACCACAAATGAAATTTACTGATTTGAGTAGAGCAACACAGGTGCCTAAGTCCTGGCAAAGGAAGAGCAGAATACAGGGGCACTGACACGGGTTTCCAAAGACAGTTGAAGTATTGTTCATTTTGCTTGGGAATATTTATTTGTTTCTGATTGCTCACTTCCTAGTCCAGTTGCTTCACTATGAACAACTGCATACCTGGGTGTATCCTGCTAAACAAAATACTAATATTTTCCACGTACTTAGCATTCAAGCAGAGAGCTGAGAATTGTGTCTCATTATTGCTCCCATGTCATAATGCTGGACCTTGTCTGCCCAAAGCTGGATTCTTGGGATGCCTCCCAAATGGTACAACTACCAAGCTTTAAGTATGGTTTCCACTGATGCAGCTCTTCCCTGTTTTATGCCATGTTATCTCTCTTCCCCATTCCAGCTGCAAATGAACTCTCAGATACAGCATTACGAGTTACAACATTTAGGTACAGTCAGCAACTGATATTAGGCCTTATTCAGTCTACCACTTTCAATCTCATTCTACATTAAAATTAATTTGGAACTACGTGTTTTGTGCACCTTCATCCAAGTTTTCCTTTTTTCTCCAGGCTGAGCACATGAAAAAGATATGTGAATGCTTCACCTGGCAACCAGCTTGCAGCCCAGCTCAAGGATCCACTCTGGCTTCATTAGGACTTCAAAGGAAGATATCACACAGCTCTGTTGCACAAATGCTGTGGACCGGTAAGAGGCAGCAGTGAAGAGGTTAAAGATACACAAACATGGTCCAGGTTTCTCTTTTGTACCTGGATTTGTGAGCAAGAAGGCTTGGAAAAAGCACTAGGGAGAAGGGGTGGATTCTGGAGGTGAAAGGGAATATTATTTTCTTTAGGTCCATAGCATACATTTTTTAGAAAGAATTTATTTTACACCCCAAATGGCTCAGACTATATTAACTGGATTGGAGTATCCCCACAAATATGTTCTTCCCCCAAGAAAGACATTTCCTGGGGCTGGGGGAGTGCAGGAGGGAGGGCAGAAGGCGGGAGAATGGGGATATTCGATGTATTGCGGTATGTCTGGAATCCTCTTATCTGTAGCAAGACTGAGAACACCTGGACAACACTTGTCTTCCTCCCCCACCCACCTGTGCCAATTGCTAAGCACACTGAAGCTCAAAGCACTGCACCATATGCCAGTCACATCACAGAGATCCATTGTGACTTCTCCATACATCAAAGAAAAGCCACTGCACATCTTCACACAAGTACTGAGGGAGGTAGTTGTGAAGGGGTTAAAAGATCAAGTTCTGCTATAAAGACAACAGGAACTGGAGAACGTGTAGCAGATGTTCCATGTGGAGGCACTTAAGTTTACAGTCCCACCTGTGTCCATTTAATATCTTTAAAAGCAATCTCCTGTTCATTTGTGAGGGAGAAGAGAAAATCGATGTTCCAATCTCACCATCTTCTCACAATATCCGCATCCCACACTGAGGAAAGGGAGGAGGGGATGGGATGAGCAAGACAAGAGGGCTGAAATTGAGATTTAAGGACATGAATATACAGAGATTTATGCAAGAACACATCCCCATATAGAAAGCTGGCTATTCTTTTATGTGCAAGGCAACTCATGTTCTGTGCTGGGGAGCAGCAGCCTAACCTTAATGTCAGCATTTAGAATTTCTGAAGAACAGCACGAACAGTAACTTGTCATGTCACATCCTTCTTTTTGTTTCCTTCCTTCCTTCCTTCCTTCCTTCCTTCCTTCCTTCCTTCCTTCCTTCCTTCCTTCCTTCCTTCCTTCCTTCCCACATTCTTACACCTTTTCCAAACAAACCAACTTTACTTCATTACAGGTATTGAATGACTTCAAAGAGAAAACAAAAAAAATTATGTTACAATTTTATGGAAATATGCAACCAGACAGATAAAGGCTGAGGGTGAGTATGGTTCATCACACTATCAGACACCAGAGGGTCCACGTGGGAGAGGCTTGGGAAAGTTCCATGGTAGTATTTTATTTGCGTATGTGTCCATGGTTCGAATAGATCTGGACTAGCAGAGAAAACCCTTCTGGTTACACAGAGCTGTGGGTTTGTTTCTGTTCATCCTGCACTAAGGAGATGAAAACATAGCCTGTTGGTCATATCCAGGGATACTGGATATAAAATCCCCCTTCCTTTTTCTAGACTTGTTGGTTACCAAGAAAAGCTCCCAAGTATGGCTGCACATAGCTGATACATACATACATATGTACGTACCCCTGATCACTGGCATCCTGAAGTGCTCCCAGGCTGATGAATATCCCCAGACACATTTCTGTATCACTGCTGGTTGTTTTCAACAAATAGCAGGGAAGAGGTAGAAATGCTTGTCTCAAAGAACTGAAATGAATAGTTTGTTGGTGGAATGAGGGTAATTTGGAGCTTGAGAATTGTGATCTTAAAACGGAGAAAATTGTTCAGCTGAGTGATGCTGATCTCTCTGTGAACTTACACTGACATCACTGGGATGCTGTTGTGCTGGAAAGTATGCAATTTGTGTATTTATACTGTGACCCACGAACTATAATTTAACATGGAATTCAACCCTCTGTGCTTAAATGACTTTGACACCCCGAGGCTACAGCGATTCAAAGAACAAAACAACTACTGTCTCCTCAGGCAGGCACGGTTCTTAAAAATATAACGTTACACAGAAAACAAAGGTAGAATAGTTTCATAACTATGTACAACACACCTTAGTGCCTTGTATTGTGCCAGATGTCTCCTCACAGCTGGCTATCTGCCATTTGCACCAGTCTCCCATTTCAGGTCTTGGCACAATCCAAGTCAGTCCTTCTCGTGACCTATCTGAAGGAGGAGTTATAACCAAGCTGTAGCTGGAGGATAACCATGAGGTACCTGCTTGCAAAGGAGATTGCCTCTCTAGCCAGCACTCCAGAAGTATTTATTTTGTTTCTAGCTTTGTGATGTGCATGGCAATGGATTGTGTGTTTGTACTTATATACATCAGTTTATCTACCTTCTGTTTTTTCCCTTCATGCAACTATCACTTAAAGAAAACACTTAAAATGTTTCATGTTGAAAACTGGGATTTTAGCATCACAGAATGGTTTTAGCACAGCAGTTGTTGCTCAAGACCTAAGGCTGTAGTAGCAGAGAGGTTCTATCAAACAAGAACACCTCTGACTTTATCTGCACAACCAGGTGCACAGACGAACAAATACACAGGACTGCATAGGTACAAGCTATCTTATTGTCAAATGCAGCATTACTCTGTTTAAGACCAGCTTGGCACAGTAGCTGCAATACTTTATTAATATAGTTTCTTCAAAGCGCATGTCATAGAGAAACTGGCTGCTACCCTCTTACCCAAATCATGTGCCTTTTCTGGAAATATTTGTGGGTCTGAAAGGAAACACTCTTCACAGTGAAGTATATGCAGAGTTCAAAGCTCACCAGTGGAGAACAACTTCTGGTTCAATGTTAACAAGCATGGCTCTGACTGTGAGAGCAGGCAACAACCTCATCTTACAGCTGCCACCTGCGTAAGGATTCCAGAGGAAGAACCCTGTGGGTTCACTTTCACATCCAGAAATTTGATGAAGTCAGGAAGGCACAGTCATATCTAATTTCAGATGAGCTGCCTCAAAAGCTCTTTGCATGCTCCTTGAAAATGTAGCTAGGAAACACTGGGAAATTCCATTTCTTTCTGTAAGGTACTACTCAAGATGAACTGCTGCCAGACCTGGCCACAGTGAGGTTCTACAAAGGACGAAGAGGTGGGTTTATTTTTTTCCCCCATTACTTTCCTCCATGCTAGCTTGCCCTATGTTATCAGTAAGTGTGCTAGCTGGGCAGTTCTGGGGCTGTACCCATTGCTTATTTGTGTACAGGAGACTTCTGCAGTTCCACGATACCACACTGGCTTTTCCGATAGCCTGACCAAGCTTCCTGTTTTCCCCACTTCCATTTTCAGAATCAGTAATTTCAGTCTCTTATTGTTTCTGTTGCATAGCTATAACTTCCCTTTGTTTGTTTTGCTTGTAATCCCATTTCTCTCCCTGACCAGGCCCAGTGGCTTAAACTAGGGAGTGTTGGCAAGGGCCTGAGCCTGTGTATTAAGAGAGAGGCTTTCTGCACTGCACTGTCCCTGGGGAAGGGTGGAGGTGTGGGCTCCAGCCACCTTTCTCCAACCCCCTCCATCCCCTCCCAGGAGCCCGAGGGGCTCATCACAGGATCCCTGCTGTGGTGTCCATTACTGGCCCTATCCATTCTTCCCACCTTGTGCAAAATTATTTTAGTAATGTAGAGTGCTAGCAGGCTATCTGCTTATTAACCCTTCAGGGTGGAAAGACAGACTTCTTGAGGGCCAGGGTGGGAGCTGAGGTGGTATCTCCAGAAGCTCCTTGCAGCAGGATTTGTGTCCCTGCTTGCACCCACCTCTTTGGTGGCTTTGGTGCCCTGTGGACTGTACTGTGCAGTGATCAGTGGTTGTCTGAGGAGCTAAGGGGTTCTTAGGGAGTCAAAGCACCTGGACAGGACTGCCATGAGTAACACATTATCCCACTAATAACTGCCTAGATATAGCAGAAACCTCCTCAAGCCTTCTCCATGCACTTTTCCATCTCTTTTGACTCCAGTGTAATGCCCAATAGATCTCCATTAGAATGAGCAATGAATCTTCCAAGGCTGAAATCCTCCTGCTTGGTTCCTGCCACAGTACTTTTTTTTTTCTGCTAAAAATAGCCCTGTGAGCACCAGTTATCAGGTGGCTATTTTCTGAGGCATAGGTTGCACTCACTGAAACTTGCAAGGTTGGGACCTACCTCACGCAGTCCTTCAGTGCTTTGTCTTTAAAGACTATTCCCCTCCCCCACTCCCTTTTTCTTTTTCACTGACTTGCTCCTTCCTGGCATGCAAGTTACCACAGAAAACATTCTTAACTTGCTTTACGTCTGATACTTATTTATGTTTTCTTCTTGATTACTGTTAGCCAAGAAATGATTCGCTACCTTATCTTCAACTGAAACCAGAAAAAAGCAGAGAGCAGAGGCCACAGTTTCAGGACTGTGAAGGGTTTTCTCTTGCTTTTTCTTTGCTGTGGTTATTATTTTCCATTTTTAAAGATGAATAAAGATTACTGCAGCACTAAATTAAAACATTTTCTATAGTGTAAAATGTTTGGGTTTTTAAAAGTAGAGAAAACTTATTAAATTATTTTTAAAAAAGTTTTTCCCACTGACCACAAATGGAAACTCTTTTGAGTTCTCTCGGTAAAAACTTGGGCTTTTGATGTTCATCAGAAGGAGTCCTTTGATCCCTCTTGTTTATTGCTGAGAAGCAGAACGGAAGGAAGCAGAATTGCTCAATATACTCCTGTTTATACTCCTGTTTTCTTTTGGGATGACATTTGAACAATTTCAAGTAGATCAACTCATTACCTTAAAGCAGAGTATCACCTGGGACAGCAAGAGGACAATCTGCTGAAGGAGTCCAGTTTTATGCCCTGTTTTGCTGTCTAGACTTGCACTGAAGACAGGTAGATTTATGGAAGGCGGAGAATGTAGTGGTTAGCTTTGCTGAGTGCAAAGGGAGTCTCAGTGGCAGTATGGATGCCCACACAACAGTGGTTGCATACCTGCATGTAGCATCTAGTACATTAATTACAGTTTTGCCAGAATCCTGCAACATAGACAGAACTTTTCTGACTCTCTAAGGTTAAAACAAATAGTGATTGCCTCTGGCAGTACAGCATTTACGAAATCAAATGCATGTGTTCTATATATGTAATGCTACACACGTACCACTGTTCTATGAAAGTGCATCTGTGCCTTATCTTGGATCGGATGTCATCATCATCTTTGTATGGCATTTACTGGCAGGATACCATTAGAAATTAAGAAAACATATACTTATTACTGCCCAACATTTATCTCCATATTGCTAATAAAAACCGGATCTGTTACATCTGAATCCCCTTACATAGTATAAACAAGCATGTGGCCAAGTTGCTGCTTACCAGGCTGACCAGGGATTGCAGCTGTTGTCTGCTCTTTTACTCCGGCCTTACCTGGCGTACCACATGCCAGTGATTCACTCAATTTGCATTCTAGAAGGCAGGAGAAGTCTGAAGTGGTAATTAGGCTCTCCATTGCCTTGGAAGTTTTACTACTGCAGATATCCAGAATCTGATGTTTTCTTGCAAGTTAACGATGTACTGGGCAGAGCCGTTAATCTCAACAAAGGCTCAGATTTACACTTGTAAAGGAGGACTGATGCTGTCAGTGGTAATGATAGAGACAGAAGAAAGGTAAACCTTTATTCTCCAACTGACTCCAGAAAACTGCAGCTCTAAATGTATACTCTAGACCTGAGATTGTAGTGGTTTATGGTCATGTAAAGTTGCTTAAATAGTTAAAATAGTCTTCCAAAGAAAGCAAGATGCATAAAAGACCTTATCTTGTTTCAGATGTCTGGGATGTCTTTCCTCTTGGTGTTATCCTTTTTTTTTTTTTTTGAAACAAAAAGAAAAACAAACTTGAAACAGCTAACCAGGAGAGAATAGCCCAATTGGGAGACTTCTTCCAGCTTAGATAAATGTGCAAAATGGGCTCAGATGGGATGAAGCAATAAAGCTTCTTCCTCTTCTTGCAAAACACTCATTGTTTCCTCTTTCCTGTGAGCTAGGGCAACTGGAAGATACAGAGGAGTGTTGACTGGGACACTGAGGGAGAGATCAATATCACTCACTCAGAGGTTTTGAGATATGTATCTATCTATTCCACCTGCTGTGAACTATTGTTTGCTGTAGAATATTACCTGCAGTAGAGGCATTTCTTCAAATGTTAGAGAAACTAGGAATAAATCTAGTTCACAAAGCCAGCAAGAATGCCAGGACCTACCATAAAATGGAATTGCCTAGTAGAATGTATTCACTCATATTTGACAGGAAGTTTTAATAGCTGAATTTGTATTGATGGATATAGCAAATGCATAAAAAGTGAAAGTATTTGCCCAGGTTTTATAGCAGCATGTTTCTGTGATATGTAAACATTACAGAGATACATGAAGGACATCCAGAATCAATAATTAAGGACAAAAGACTAAGGTGATGTCTGAAATTCTCTAAGCAGGGGAGATACAACAATGATAGCACATACTGACAAACATAGCTCAGTTATTCCCATCCTTGAGTACTTTGCATCTCCTGTAGCTCCATCAAATTGTACAAATACCCCTAAACAATGGTACAGTACTGGCCACTTTAATGTCTGATTGATGTCTGTGGAAAAATCTTTGTCTTACAGCTACTGAGAGAGCATGTATGGAAGTGTAGCTGATTTTCAAGTGTAGCAAAGTCTAGCTTTGAAATGAGTAGCTAAATCTTCACAACTATAGTTCCAGGCAGCACAAGTGCCATTTTCTGGGATTCATATGGAATTCTCGCGGTAGTCACTGTCTCACAGTAATTGGAATATAATGAGCCTACATTTATTTGAAACTAGGCTATCTGGCTGCCTTAACCTTGCTTTCCATACTTTTAGATCCCTCAAGACCCCACATTAGTATCTGATGGATCCAAATGCTGGTGTTTTTTCTACTTCTTATTTCTCATTGAGTGGTTTGTCAATCAAAGAGACTTTTTCCTCATTTTCTGTAAAAGATATTTCAGTGTTAGCATTATGTTGATGTGACACTGCATTGTTTTACTGTTGTATGGCCACTTTTATAACTTCAAGTAAGAATTTGATAATAAATTGACAGTGGTGGGGCAAATTCACTCACTCTAAATCCAGAAAAAGGAGAGTTGTAATAGGCCTCTTTTACTTCTCAGGTTAATACCCTCACTGACTAGCTATAGAGTCGTGTCCCCATTTTCCTCCCTGTCCCTCTTTTCATCCTTTGCTTTTTCCTCGCTGGAGCCACCTTTTCAGATGAAACTCAGCACTTCTCCAATATATCTTAGAGTGTATCTTCAAGGCCAAAGATTTTGGACAGAAGGATATGATACATATAAATTGAACAATTTTACCACCAAAAAATAGCAGATGGTGCCAACATAGCACAGGTAACTTTGGACCTCCCAGAATGCTGCCAACCCATTTAATAAGGTATCAATTGAGTTTGTCAGCTGACATCTCAGATCTAAAAATCCCCCAGCAAATAAATACTTAGTATAACAAAGACATTGCTTCATTGGCTTTGCTCAGTATTTGGTGGGGGAAACAAAATCAAGTTTGATTTTCTTAAGAAGAACTAAGTTAAAGAGGCAGAATTTGGGAATATACATTCAAATTGATGGAAGACTGAGGCTTTTGCTTCAGAAGACAGTTTGCATATCTGTTCAGTAACATCATGTTTATTTTACCTGTTCTTTGCACTGAGACACAATTGTGTAATTGAAATATTGAGACAGCAGCTGATGCAGATTATAGAGCAAGCATCAAAAGCTGTTACTTTTTAATGAAATAAGGAATAGAGTGCTTAAGATATAAGCTTTTAGTAGGTGGCAGAATACTAGTGAGATGTTAGTTTTTGAAAGACAGTAACTAAGATAATTGAAATACTAGTGGGAAAATAAAATCTAACTTGAAAAAATGTAAGTTAATACACTCCATGCAATGAAAACATTAGATGCAACTTTTTGTCTGTGTGGGTCTGTTTTTTTTTTTTTTAATATCCTCCATTTCTGTTTTAGTTAAAAAAGAGAATATGTAGTAAATTAGTCCAATCAGTTTGGTAAAACATGAAAATTACCAGAGGAATTTGAGTGCAGTAAGGTATTGAAAGAGCAAAGATAAATGCACCACTCCAAAAGAAAATTAATTTTATTCACTGTAAGGATATGAAATGGCTTGGATATACTGAGACACAGCTGATCAGATAAATATGATATTTTATTCAAAAGTTGAAAGATAAAGTTTGCCAAAATGAAAACTCAGGTGTCTAAAACTGCTACTACACATTGACATGCAACTAATGTGAAAAGCCCTAAAAAATTAACATGAGAGCATTCAGTGACAGGTAATAACTGGCCTAATTTTCCATGTTACTAATTAAAGCAGTTATTTCAGTCTGAAACAGTTTTATTAGAACCAAATACTTTCTGCATAACTGTGTTTGTGTTTTGGTTTTTTTCTTCAGTCCTCTTCCTTATCAAGGCAGAAGAGCAATGCTATAAAATGCCTCCGTGAGAGGTTTTACCACAGATGCTGTTCATATGGAAATGCAGAGTATGAACAAACAGATGGCAATGACAAGATCTGCAACCACATAATCACAGAGTAATTCTAGTGAAAATGTCCCAAATCCAGTCTCTTGCCCAAAACAGGAGAAACTCAGAGGTCAGATCAGGAAATGATGTATTTTTTCCAGTTGGCTCTTGAAAATCTCCAAGAGACAGATTCTCCTGGCAACCTGTTCCACCTGTTCAACTCTCCAGCTGCTGTGCTTATATCCAGTTTCTCTTTATATGCTGTTTGTTTCAGTGTGTGCCTGTTGTCCACATTCTCCCACCACACACCATGTGAAGAGCCTGGTTCCTGTTGGCCCAATATTTCAGCCTGCCTAGGTCCCTCTGAAAGATGACCCTGCCCTTCAGCATACTGACTGATACCCCCAGTTTGCTGTCATCTGCAAGCTGGATTAAGGTATAGTCTTTCACTTCCTCCATGCCTCTGACAGTGACATTAAAAAGGACAAGTCTCAACATGCTTGTAATCGGCCTTCAGGTAGAGTACAACCCAATAACCTCTCCTCTCAGAGCATAAGGAACGAGTGCTGAAGAATATTGCCCCTTTCTGATATATTCTGACCTAGGAGGTTCTGAAAACAAGGTTGCCTCCTTAAAAAAATAGTTCTAGTTGTAATCTGAATGGGGAAAAAATTCTTGGTCTATTCTTGTCCTGGAAACATTTTAGAAGGAAGTCTTTTAAACAGTGTTCTTGCTAGCAGGATGTATCTCTGGCCAGCATATACAGAGATGGTCTGTGTTATAAATGATTTTACAGAATTGCACTGTTGGGCTGAGAAACTTGATCTGGCATTCCAGTAGTTAGATCCTTCCAGCACAAGTATAAAAATGGCTAAAATTGTCAGCATCAAACTGTATAAAGCATCATCAGCAAGTTCTTGCAGAATACATGCTCCAGCCATTTGCCCAAGGAACGTAAATTATCCTA
Source organism: Bombycilla garrulus (assembly GCA_013400315.1). NCBI lineage: Eukaryota > Metazoa > Chordata > Aves > Passeriformes > Bombycillidae > Bombycilla > Bombycilla garrulus. The sequence goes on along the minus strand of VXBU01013855.1, from coordinate 1,275,768 downwards.
ACATGTAATATAAATGTTTTATACCAAAGTAACTACCACTATTTCTGCTAACATTCACTCTGCTCCCTGAAAGTTCCATAGTATTTAAGCCCACAAGATTTGGTTTTTCAGCCAAGGTCAATCAATTTTCCAGAAAAATACTTCTATTTCGCAAGTGATTGTAAGAAGAATGAATCCTGCAGAAGAACATAATTATAGAAAAATAAACTTGTATAGACTGTTACTTCTCAAAAGCCAATTTTCCCCTTTGTTTGTAATTTTTCACAAAATTTTCTGGTTTAAGTCCATAGTGACCTCTCTATATAAAAAAATTGCTCTTTCTTACTGATTTCCATAAGGCAAAAAAATGTACTAGGACATTGAAAAGTTGGTAAGAATGCATGATTTCTTAGATCAGTTTTTCTTCTTAGAAAATAATTTCCTAATTGAAAAAAAAAAATTGCAGCTTTCTTCACTTTTTCCCCTAAGTGAAAAAAGCATATATTCTTTGATTAGATTCATTTGTATGTAGTTCTGTAAATAAATAAATGAAGATGATGCATGGTTTGCTGTGAGAATGACAGATTAGTGCTAGAAGATAACTGATGTATAGATTGCCTTTTATTCTGTCTTTGCCTGGGAAGATCAACATGACCTTTTAAGAGGGTTGTTACATTGCATTAAATTGATACCTATAAAAAGAAAAAAAGGAAAGAAGATAAAAGAAAGAAAATGTAGTCTTCAGAGTCTGCTGACTGGGTTATATGTCTGTTGTCCATAAAGGTTCTTTAAACAACTTCAGCCCTGAAATTCAAATATGTATCTCTATTTCAGAAAGTGAAGTGAATCCAAAACATTGACACTAGGCTGGTAAATCTCTAATACTGCAAATCCTGTATTTTTCCATTAAATTTTTATTTAACTGATTGGACTGGGTAGGGGTCACTCAGATCAACAGTGAAGAAGCATGTCTTTTCGGTGTGGTGGCAACAAAGAAATATGTAACCCAACAAAATAAATTGTAGGTTTAGAAAAAAAAAGGTTCTTCTCTTTAATTTATATTTCTTACCACTTTTATGGTACCCAGGCAGCCATATATTGGGAAACACTTTTAGGAATCTGTGTTGGTTTTTGCCATCTAAGTAGCTTACAGAATGAGTTTTTGTTTATCAAAAAACAGTTTTGAAAAACATTTTCATAATGAATACATAAATAAATACTTTCCTGATTAAAATAAATCTATAAGTATTTGTAAAAGAAGTACAATATGCTTAAAGTGGCTGACTACTTTATCTTACAAACAGAGTATTTGACAATGTTAAAAGTGCTGCATGAACCCACTCTGCAGTGGTAGTGAAGGGATTTCTTCACAAAGTCAGTATAAATATCAGATTAAAAAAACAGTTCCTCTGCAATGAACAGTCAGATAAAATGTCATCTTCTAATATTTTGTTATACTTTAATATTTTTTTGATGAAAAATGGTGTTTGCCTGTCAGTGTTCTGGTCTTTCTTATGGCATTTCTTAGATTCACAGACTCTTCCCATTTGGTTAAGGTATTTTGGACTTTATTAACTGTGTCTTGCAGAAAGAAATAAACATCCAGCATTAAACTACTAACAGAAAGGGTTTCCAAAATATGAAGATGTCTTTCAAAGTATCTGAAAATTATTTTGCACTGTGGAGGAAGTATTGGATCTATGTCTGGCTAGATTATTTAAGCCTTAAGAACCAAAGAGTTTTTCAAACTATTTCTTAATCTCTCCTTGTCCTTTCTCAATTAATAACAAGGATGTTTTTGCTTTCTTTTCCTAGAGGCACTGAATTAGTGTTTAAAATTATTTTGGTTTGCATGGAAGTGTGATATATATTAAGTGATATGATAGTAATGATCTTCTGCTTTTTAATATGCTATGATTTTAGAAGACCAGGGACATAATAAATGTCAGCCTAAGGAGGAGGATTTATTTTTCTGTCTCTAATTCTGTCATTTTAATTCTGCTAAAACACAGAAAGAGTGAAAGTTTATTCTGGCTAAAATTGGAAAAGATTGTTTATGCCACAGTGGCAAGTTTGTTTTTCCTCACAGCATCCAAAACATAAAAACCTGTATTTGCTGAAATTGCTCTAAAACAGATGGGAGAAAAAAAATGTCTGAAAAAAGAGTAATGGGAAATGGAAATGGAAAGAGAAGAATGAGATACCACAAAAAATGAAAGCTCTGTTATTTACTTTTTATTTACAGTTTTATTTTTTTTTAATTCTTGAAGAAAATCTGGTCTAGCAGTTGATAATGAATGTGCAATAGTTGAACTATTCAGCTGCTCCTGAGACCTTACTAAAGGGGGAAGACTGTTGCCAATCCTCACATGAGGATACTCATAAACAAACCTGGTCACACCAAGGAGAGATGACCTAACTTTGATTCCCCATAAGTTCAGACAACACTGTGGCACCAGAGCTCATTCTCCTCTGCCCAGCTTTCAGCACCTGATGGTGTGGGGTCATCCGTGGCTCCCTTTGTCATGGCTGTGACCTCCAGAGGGTAATTGAAGTCTCTGTAGTGAGATTGCTCTCTCCCTCTCACTATTGATTATGGAGATTATCTGACACAACTGTATTCCTAATTGAGGCACCTCATGGTTTCTATAGGTAATAAAACAGAAGTGAAGCCTGTACTATCTATGTTGAACGAAAGAGACTGCTGTAGATTAGAAAGGGAAAAGAAAGAAAGAAAGAAAGAAAGAAAGAAAGAAAGAAAGAAAGAAAGAAAGAAAGAAAGAAAGAAAGAAAGAAAGAAAGGAAAGAAAGAAAGAAGGAAAGAAAGAAAGAAAGAAAGAAAGAAAGAAAGAAAGAAAGAAAGAAAGAAAGAAAGAAAGAAAGAAAGAAAATGAGAGAGAAAGAAGGAGAGAGAAAAAAGAAGGAAAGAAAATGAGTAAAAATTAAAATACATTTGATCTTTAAGAATGGTGAATGTAGACATGTGGAGAACTGTTCTGTCTTTTGCTGCCTACCACCAAGGGGTCTGCAGGAAAGAAAATATGATATAAATCAGATAGCAAGTAGGGCTGAGCACATTGCCCTTCATGCCTGAAACACCTCTGTCACAGAGAAGGTGGGTCTTTCACTTAGTATCTATTACTTTTCTGCTGTACCCTACCCTATAGAAAGCTCTTTTCTATGTTGGTTATTAACTATGTTGGTTATTAACTAAGTTGAATATACCAATGGGACTATTTAGTACAAGTTTTTACTTATCCAAGTCTTGACTTCATGTCCTTAGAACTCCATGAGAAATTGCTCATTGACAAGGCAGAGCAAGATCAAATCCTTGGGATATTCTTTCCTCCATCACCTTTAAAAGAAACTGATGTTTTACATACAATTATTAGGTTTCATTATTATCTAGAGCTTATTTTGTTCCTGTTATAGAAATAATACCAGACCCATATCATTGATCTATTTAAAAGACTGTAATTCCTCCCACCGAAGAACAGTTGAAAGGTGAGATGACTCTTCAAAGAGACAATGAAATTTTTAAGTCTCTTCAAATGCTAATATTACAATTATTCTACTAATATCCTATATAAAAGATTTGTCCAAGCAACTAGTCTGCTCATTATGATAAAGGTTTGCCTCTCCAGAGCTGGTTTATTGAGTGATATAATTTTTGCCTATCTGCCAACTGAAGTTCAATAATTGAACAGTAAAGACACCATTATAACAGAGGCCTATATACTGAGTAGATAATAGAAATAGGTTATTAATATATTACTCTTCTTTTAAAAATGTATTTTCCTTCTTTAGGACAATTCATAATTTTCATTTATTGGGTAGAATTTAAGCACCAACTTTGTCACTCCTCTTACAAAAGGCTGTTGCTCACATTTACTTTTCAGAAAGTAAACTCATATTCTGTTTAAACAGAAACTTGGCAGCACATACAATTTCTGTAGGACAGATTAACCAACCTGCATAGGGGAATGCCTTGCAAAATCAAAACAGATCTAAAAATATCAGGTTCAAATATATCTCCTGGTAGAGAATGATATCTCTCTGCAGGAAAGACCACCAAATTTTTCACAGTGTTGTCATGAAATAAATTTTCTTAGCTCCAGGAAAAAAAAACCCAATGGCAAGGAATGTAATTCTTCCAGCAAGCAGAAATCATGTCTTGCAACCCAGAGTTTTCATTCAGGGGTTTTTGCATCCTTCTGTGTAAACACTGTCACACATCTAACACTATAAAGTATTGTAGGGAAAGATACTAAATGCATAAACAGGAAAACAATTCTTTTCAATGTGCAGAAGGAATTCTTCCCAGAGAAGTCATTGGAGAGCCATTATTCAGTCTCGGAGAATGCTGATGTATAAGTATCAACAGTAAGAGATAAAAGCACCAGATCTACTCGATTCAGCAACTGCAAAATTATAGGTTTGAAAAGCTTTACAGTTTCAGAAAACATGAGGTTCTTCCAATTTTGTTGAGTGTATCTGGATTCCTGTATGACAACATGAAATAAACATAACAAATTGAACTTAAGTTTTATATTACTGCTTATCTCTGGAACCTCCAGTTTTTCAAATTAAGTTTTTATGTGGAACCTCATTAATGATTATATCTAGGGGTGGACACTTCTGAATAATATATTATTAAGTTATTTAATGTTTCTACTGTGTGGAAAAGAGATGCATATGGTAGTATTACTATACAAGTAGTCATCATGATTTTTGGCGCAGAACAAGAAAATAATGTTATGATAGATTATACCTTTTATAAAATTGACTGGAAAAGAAACATTAGCTTTCAGACAAGCCTGCAGTTCAAGAAGCAAATTTCAGTGCTAAATACAGTTTCAGCATTAATAGTAACAATAAAAAAATCCTACAGTTCTAATTAATATTATCTGAGAAAAAAAGTGCTTGGCATCCTTAGAGCAAAGAACAAATTCTTTAAAGCCATAAAATAACACCTTTGAAGTGGTTAGTTGGAGAAATCAATATGTATAATGAAAAAAGTATATGCATTGAGTCTGTGATTTTAATGTCTAAACTCACCTACAAAATTATCTTATAGATATGCTCTGAAGTTCAGGGCTGAGATATTAGTGATGGAAGATATTTTTTCATCTGGCAGAGTGAATGGGATTTTAATGTCCTCATCCTTTACTGAGTGCTTGAGAAAAGTTATTCAGACTTATGATGATTCGTTTGTTTTGTCTTTCTAGTTTGTCAAGGAGCATTTGTTGACATGGGAGAAATATGAGAAGGCTTTGTAGAAAGTCCAAGAATTTTGATGCGTCTGGTATTGAAAGCCTTTGCTGTGTGGATCACAGAGGTGTTAGCAAGTTTCTCACATGGCATGTCGTGGTCCACACTGTTTGTTGCTGATGTGAATTGCAGAGTTTGTGTCTGAATACAAAGAGGGATTTGGAAAAAAAACACATTTAGCAAAATCCTGTACCTATGTATACTGTAATTAGGGCTATGAATGTGAGGGCGTGTGAGGGTGTGATAATTATCCTTTTAAGGAAGGAAAGGAACAGCAGAACCTCACAACCTGAAAAGACTAAGTTGAAAACTGACAGATACAGAAGACAATGAGGACCTCTATGCAGTTTTTTTCTCTTAACAGAATCATCTGCCTGTATGGGGATTTGTGTCCAATTCACTGGACTTTGAATAGATCTTGGGAAATGAAATTAAAAAATCCATGCTCCTTTTCTTTACAACTTTTTGTTTAAAACAGATTTCTGCAATTGCAAAATTCCTCCCCACCCTCAGACTTCCACTTGGGATTATTTGATGCACAGCTATAGTCACTCATTTCCATTTAAGACAGATTTTGCTGGATGTGTTCCAATTTAACAAAGAAATATTTCCATTCCTTTCATGAATCAACAGCTGTTGCCATCCCTGACAGCTGGCTTAGTCAGGCTGAAGCACTAGTGTGTGCTCACTGGATGATACTTCATTTGTTAAATCATTTGACTAGTCATATTGATGAGTAATATCTCACATGCAATCCAAAATTTCAGCAAACAAACTGTCAGTGGCAGTGCAAGCCATGAGCATGATCCACCAAAGGAGATTACAGGAAATGGGAGATGCTGGCTCTGAGCACGCCTGGGGAGCTGAGATAGGGAGCAGGAAGGGCACCAAAACCGAGGATCTGTATTTGAAATTGATTGCTTCAAATTCAATGCACAAGCAGTGCTTAACTTACAATGAAACTTCAATTTTTTTCTTCTTTTTTTTTCTTCTTCTTCCCCTCCCCACCTCCCTTGCAGAAAATTCTTTTATTCTGAAATTTTCTATAGCTCTGCTCCAGTGAAAAGAACCGTTCAGGGTTCACAAAACCAGGTGCTGAGGCAGCTATGGAAAACACGAGCAATATTGTTCTACAGAAACCTGCAGGATGGGATCTGGAGGAAAAATGACTCATTAGCTGGACAGAAGACATCACTTTATTTATATACAATGTCTTTGATCCCTCTCCCACTATTCTTCCATGCAGCTGTCCAACAGTACATATGAGCCACCTGAAGAACTCACAAGCACTCATTAGATCCACATGGAATTAAAAAGCCTTGCTTTACCTCTTAAATCTTGGGCAACAAGTTAGATGTGTCCCATGTTCCCTAAATGCTTTTTCTCAGTCTGGTTTCCTAGGGAATGGAAGGCACACTGCCCTCACTGTCTGAGATGGATCCAGTGCCTCTCACTTTAGAGGACATTGGCTGAGATACCATGAGGACATTAGAACCTACAGTACAATCTTTACCAGATGCAGTAAAGTCTGTCCATGTGAAAGCTGTGTGAATACAATTGTATGAAGCCTCACACTTTACTGTAGAAGTATCAAAGGACAAGACATAAATTCCTAAGAAAGGAGGCTTCCTCAGTTCTTATGCTCATGAAATCTTGAGGTTAGCTGAAGTAGAAGACCTCTGGACACAGCAAGCAGATTTAAGTGTTGAATTTTAAAAAAACAAACCCTGAAGTATTGGGATTTTCAAGAGTTCAACTGACTTAAAAGATTCCTATCAGCTGCAGTTAAGGATCATTAAGCCAGTGAGAAATGTTTCTGAACCCCTAGCCCAGACCGCTTTACCCAGCTAAAGTTATATGTTGCAGCTCTAAGGAGGGAATGAAGAAAAGTTCTTTTCTGTAGGTATCTCCACCCACCTTAGTCATGCACTGTGAGTAAAGACACCTGTAGCTGAATGTAAATAAGGCCATCTGATAAGGCTATGTGTGACAGGAATTTTTAAACACTGGAATGGTGGCCTCACAACAGTCACTCTGCAGAGCTGGACTCTTGTGTTCACAGACTCAGTTTTACTGTATTATAACGCCTTGTGGATTGTGATAAGTAGTACACTTGCCAAAATATTTCTGACCAGCATCTTCAGCTTGGCAGTGTCCAGTGGGTGAAATTCACCTGTCATTCCTCAGGCACTGCTCCACCTGGAGCAGCAGAAATGAGGTATAAATTGTTAGTCCACATTTCAATGCATTTTGGGCAGAGCTTGCATTTTCAGAGTTTATAGCTTTCATATGAAAACAGTCACATGATGCTAGGAAAGGGGCAAACAGTGTTTGCTCTTCAGATCAATCAGTAGCTGAGGAAAATCACTCTGCCTCCCTCTAAGTTTATGAAGCACACACACACAAAGAAAACTCTTCCCTATTCTTCCTGGGCAAGCATGTCCAGTCTCAGATTTAATCAAAGTGTTAATCCTAGGAGAATTACACAGTAAGATATTGTATTCAGCTTTGAACATGAAATTACTAAGTGCCACAAATACCCGTTACCAGTGATATGTTCCCTGGGGATCCTCAAAGAAGCACAGACTGTGGAATGAATGGGCTACTTATTGCCCTCGGTCACACCTGTGCAAGCCCTGCTAATTCAGATAACAGCACCTTAACCCAGGGGCACCAGGAGTGAGAGTGGATGGAAAATGTTAACAAGACTGATAACACTACAAATATTTAAAGGAAAAAAACTCTTGTTTGGAGTATTCAATTATTTTGAGCTCTTTTGAGCTTCATTTTGACAGATCCTTGCTGACACTGGTCATAATAATAATTGCTAAAAAAACCAAAATCAATGGTTGTTAATAGTAACAGAATTATAATGTATAAATGGGATTTATATAGAATCAAAGAAATGTTAGGGCTGAAAAAAATTCTGATATCACCAAGTCCAAGCTTTAACCCAGCACCATGTTCACCTCTAAGCCGTGTTACCAAGACACGTCCTTTGAACACTTTAAGGGATGTTGATTTCACTACTGCCCTGGGCAGCCTGTTGCAATGTCTGACCACCTTTTCAGTGTAGACATTTTTCCTAATGTGCAAGACCCAATTATCCATATAGTGTGAAAAAATAGCCATGCCCAATTTACTTCACCATGAGATGAAGGGAACATGTCTCTTGATGAAATAGAGACCAAGTCTTATACCCCATTCTGAGTTTGCCGCATAGTAATTTATAGTGCTGGCTCTACATAATATCTTCCAGTCATCTCTACTGACTGCTCACGGGTAAGACTTCTAATGTTTATCTGTGGACTGCTTTTTCTGACACATCTTGAGGTAGTATCTAAGCTTCTCATGGCCCTGGAGCTGTGTGTGAAGTGGTTTCTACTGATTAACAGCACGATGAAAGGAGCAGTGTCCATCCTCTAACATAGGGGGTGTTAGGCTCCATTAATTCTGCTTAAGCCATCCATGAGATTTTTTGCTGAGAACAATTAAACAGATAGCTTTCCACTGTCATATTCTCTCCAATCTATTTATTTTCCCTAGAAAGAATAAGAAAGACTAGAATAACTCGAAAGATTCTTTCCTAGAAAACTAAGACTAAAAAAATGACAAAATTAAGGATCAGACAAGAGGCAACAATGCCATGGCCATCATGGACAAAAACTGGCATTATGAAGAAAACTTTCCCACGCTTCAAAACATACTGGAGCTGGAAACAACAGGTTTTGGTCACATTTTTCATCTCTATCCTGTGGCCACTTCTCTTCTAGGAACATAACTCCATATTCAAATTTTGGAAACCATCACCTGTTGCTTACTCATTGCACAATAGCAGAGTGCAATTTGTTCATGTCCCCAAATTGTTTCCTAGTGAAGTATAGGATACAGACACATTTTTAGTATTTTCTTTCTTTTAACTTCTTGATACTAATAGAACTCCCATCCTTTAAATAATTTTGCTGTTGCTGGTTTTTAATTTAAACTATCAAACATTCTACCTGACCCTCTCTAGCTCCCTGTACCAATGTCCTTATTTACAGAGGTAAATTTTCAAGAGTCCCTGAAGCAATGTCTCTGCTAGAGAGAGACAATAATACTGAGTCAAGGCCAGCTTGGATGGGGCTTTGGTCAACCTGCTCTAGTGGAAGGTGTCCTTGACCACAGCAGGGAGGATGGAAACTGAAGATCTTTAAGGTCCCTTCCAACCCATTCTATATTTCAATGTCACAGTCTGGAACACAGATTTGCAGTCATCCATGCTGCTTACCATGTCCCTTGGGTGCTCTGTCTCCTGACAGAGAGCAGTGCAGCTGTACAGAGGCAAGCTGTGCCATGGTACTTGCCCTGGGGCCAGAGACTTGTTCATTTGTTCGCTGTCTTGTTTTATGCAGTAGTATAGTTGCAGCCTAGGATTACATCCTTCATTTTTGCCTTTTGATTTACATGGAATGTTTATCATTTGTGTATGAAAACCATAGTCTGAATAGGGGCTTTCTGATCTTCTCAACCACTATGATTATTTTGTCAAGCTAATGAAATTTTCCATTTGCATATCTATGTATTTTGAATATTTTGAATTCCTAAGAACATAAGGAGGAAACAAAGAGCCAAAGAAAGATTCTCATATTCTAGTATTTAAGTGCACATTTAATTGTGTGTATAACATTTATAACCTGCTACATACTGTAGCTTTGAATATGTAGTCCTCATTCATTTCCATAGTGAAATACTGCCAGAAGTCCAAATTTCTGTGTAATATAATTTTCAGTGAAAGAAAATTCTCAAAATAACTGTTTTGTAGAAGCACTCTTACCTCCCTGAAATTGCAAGTATATGTCATATGCTACTTTGAATGTTAGAAAAATTATTTTGATTATGCATTTTAGAATATTCTCTATAATTTATACACATATATTCATATGCAAAATTGATAATAATAAAAAAATGAAGTAAAATATAATTCACTTGGAAAACTTTGCTTCAAAGATGCAAAATAATTTGTCTTCTTTCCAATGCAAAGTTGTAGTAATTTTAAATGATGAGATTTTCTCATGGGATAGTCTTGCTCATATTTGACCACCCATTCTAGGAATTTCAGAATCAGAGGGTAAAATTTTGAAATTACTATTTTAGGGGAAAATTATATAGCAACTTTTCTAACCTTGATTGTATACCTAAAATAAAAAAAAAAAAAATCCCCTAATTTTCAGGGCTCTAGCCAAGCGACATTTTTTACAGCTGTAGCCAAGTGTAGTTACTGATGAACATTTTCTGGTTTTGTCAGCAAGAAATGAGGAGACCAGAACTAGGGACTACTTTAGAAAGTGTGATCTGTATCATTAAGAAAGGGTCACTGTTTATCTCAGTGTACTGCTGAGTGTCCCCACTTCAAATTCTAGAGGTGTCAAGCTCATCTCCCATACTGTCAAATCAAACCTCAGTGACTGCTTTCTGTGCCAGATATTAGCAACTTAATTATAGAAACTAAACTCAGTACGTGCCTAGGGAAATGCACACTTTCAGACCTTGACATATGCTCCACAGAAAACAATAAATAATGCCAAACACATGCTTTCTATTTGTCAGCAATAAAAGAAATGCTTGTTGCAATCCAGACATCAAGTGACAGTGCCAAAACCCCCTTCAGTAATAAGTATACATTCTCCAAACATTTTAAAGTTCCACTAGCAAACATGCCCAGTGTCACATCAGTGTGCAGTTTACTAACTAGGTGATGCTTCAATATTCTTTCTATACAAATATGTCTTGTTTGGCTTTTTTCTTTTTTTCCTTTTGAAAGAGAAGAGTTGGACATTAAAAATGCAATCAGTGTTTCCTTTAGCACTCTGTTAAAAATTAGTAGCCCAATTTATTCTTTGGTAGAAATTCATTGACCTTGGTAAATTTAAATTTGGGATAATGTTGGCCCACCAAGGACAGTGGAAAATATTTGCAGTTAAACTTAAGAAACACACTCAGATACATGATTCACTTACATTGCTGATCCCTGTTTGGTCAATTATCATTGAAAGGTTCCTCACAATTTGCAGAAAAAAATCCAGTGATTGAACCAGTTCCAAACAGACCTGAGAAAAATCATTCTTTCAGCCTGTTTCAGGTGAAGCTAATTTGAGATATGGGATTCAAGAATTATGCACTTATTCAAGGAGAATCAAAAGCTCTACATCAACTGTACTAAAAAGAAAATAAAATAAATTTAACTCCTACAAGCTAAACAGGTTTTTTCCCACTCATTGTATTTAGAAATCTTTTAATTAAACCAATAATATGTAGAAGAAATTATGTCCTCAAGTACCAAAAAAAAGGCCAGTGAAGAGTGTTGAGGTGTCATCAGAATATGCAGAGCCAGATTCCTTTCCTTTATGATACTCTGTATTACAGGACATAGTTCCATGGCAGGAGTTATGCCACACTTACCTCAGTAACTCTGAAAACAGAAAACTCAAGAAATCTTGGTCAGTGGCCATTCCCAGTGTCTTCTAACCCAGGAAATTCCTGATTCTCATTTCTGGGAAAATCATATCATAATGAGTGGCTAAATCAGTCATTGGGAAAGATAGGACTAAATACTAATTAACCACTGTTGCAACAATGAGCTGCAGGGCTCTCTTCTCATTACGACTACAGATACATTAATTAGTAAAGGTGACATTTCTTTAATATTCCATAATGATGTTTTTTACCCTCAAGCTATGCACTGTCCTGTATAAATATTGTTGACTTTTCTGTGAAATGTGGTATTTACTACTGTGCTGGTATCTAAAATGTAAACACAAGAAATTTTTTTCCAGTTTAGCAGCACAAAATTAGGTGATAAACATGCGCCCAGTCTCTAGGCCAGGAAGAAGAAAGGATGGATTCCTTCCTGCCTGTGTTTAATAAAATAGTTTAGGAATTAAGAGATATCATGTTAGTCCCATCTCATTCTGAATAAATAGTTGATGTTCTCTTTCCTGTGGTGAGAGATACAGCAGGGGCTGTTTTCTCCTGCAGTTCTGTAGACAGGTGCATAAGCTCTCCACCTATAAGAAACTAAGTGCACACCAACATCATGAGAAATCAACCCAGTCTCTCTTTTGGATTTCCATCCTTTTAGTTGAATGGGTCATAATGGACTGCTTTGTTATGCTGGCTTTCATAAAATGATGTTTCACATAGGGTGCCATACATGTGGAGAAAGTAAATGAGTCATGCCCATTCTCCCCACTACTGGCAAACATGTCTGAAAGAATTTGTCTCTGGCCTCAAGTCTGAGCCTGGAAAAGCAAGCATTGGTGAGGCTTCAAGCACAGTGTGAAACAGAGTTTTGAACCCTGAGACCAATTTCTTACTAGCAAGACAGTCCAACTTCAAACATATAGGATGGGAGCAGCCCAGGTTTTCCCCTGGGTTTATGAGCTTGTTTTATTCAAGAGTTGAAACTCTCACAAGGATAAGGATGCAAGGAATTTGATGAGCAGCATCAGAGCAGAAGAAAGGGGCAGTGAGTTGGGGTTGATTCATGGAAAGCAGGAGAAAGAGAGGGAGAAAGTAGCAGAAGTAGAATTGCCTGCAAAATATCTGAAAACCCCTTCTTTAGAGGAAATATAATGCTCTTCATTTCTTTGTATCTGGTAAAAACCTGTATGAGTACAGTTGATTTGTGTTTGGTCAAGACAATCTGGAAAACAACCAAACTTAGCGTGACCCTCAATTAGGAGAACATATGAAAACATGAGGAAGCATTAACAAGCAACAGAAAAGCCTAAACTGAAAATGCTTAACCCAGGACCAAAATGAGAGATGGGTTCCACCTTGGGAACTGAAGTTTAATTGAAGTTGGAATTCTTTGAAAGCTTTGCAAAAAATGAGGTATTTATCATGCAAGGCAGTGAATACAGCTGGAAATCTATTCTGGAAACACTTAATATGTTCAATTCCCATTGACATAAATGAAAATATAAATCATGTTCTGACTAATCTATTTCATTTAGATCCATTTTTCGACCATATTACAGTTGCTTCAAAGTCCAAAGTGTGCCAAAAATTAACTTTTCAATGCTGACTCTGTGCAATAACTACATTTTTTTAAACTTTACCATTTGCACACATACATTCGCTCATAAACTATGTATCTAGAAAAACCTACACGTATCGGATATCTTATGAGCCCTTCTACAAAATGAGTGATATGTGATGCTTAATTTGTCCCACTTTTCTCTCACATCAATGTAGTACAATTTGTAGAAAACTTATGTTGTTCTGGGGTGCGTATATATATATATATATGATGCTGATCTACCTATTTTGATCAAGCCACAAATGCAATTTTTCAGAGCAACAAAAATGCTTTCTCTGATAGTCAAAAAATAAACACTTGTTACTGGCTAATTGTGTCATTTTAGTACTGTGTAATAAGGCTGCTGTTTACATAAACAAATCAGTTTTGGTATACAAAACCAGCTAAAAGTGCTGATACATATCTGCATAGATAGCCACCTACAAATAGGTGCATGCTTTTAAGCCAGCTTTCTAACAAGGATCTGCAATTAGAGCTGGCAGTAGTTTTGATAAAGTGACATCACATTTCTGTTCTGAGAATTTTGTCCATTTGGCACTGGAATGTCTCTCAACTGCAGTATAATACATTATACTTCTATGCTCATATTGTATTTCTCTCATGTTGTTTATGTGAGAGAGAGGGCTGCAAAAAAACAGATTCATTCAGGGCTTCTCTGCAGTGCTTAAGTTCAGAGTGCACATAATTCACATCAAATTATTTGAGCTAATTTAACAACAAAAGAAATCTGTATTTAATATGAGCTCTTCTGAGGTTTTATCTCAAAACGGATATCCTGGTTTAATGTCCAAGCTCATATACTTAGTTGTCATTATTATTTTAAATATCCATTAACCTCGAATAACAATATGAGACCATAAGCTGTTATGGTTTAAGTGGAAGTGGTTTTTCTCCCTCTTTCTGTTTTTATGCTAATTTTGCTTAAAGACAGCCTGACCTCAGTGTGGTCACCTTTATTGTTGCCAAACAGATACCTTAGTTACAGATGATGAAGCATCATTTAAGGTTATCCAGGTAAGATCACAGTAGTATATCCTGAACGATGGCAATAATTAGCCTGTAACAGTTCCTCCTTACTTATCCAAGTCATGCAGGATAAAAAGTGTGTGTTTTTTCCTATACTCACAGCTCTCATTGATCATTTCTTTGCAAAAATTTATGAATATGAATGAGTAGGTTTTCACAAGTACCATTGTATCACTATACATTGCAGCCATCTAAAACAGATTTTGAACATTGCTTAGACATATTGTAAATATTTATTATGGGTTCTACTTCCCGAGACAATCTATGTGAAATATTATCTTCCTTATAGAGGATATAAACTTTTCTAAGAGTTCATAGCAAATCTACTATTGCTATGTTTATTCTTTCACTTTTAATGAGTTTTATAGTTCCAAAATACAGTCTACTACTACTGACTGCAAAAAATTATCTTTGTGAACAGAAACAAGTGAACAAGTTTTTCCAGTAGCTCATTATAACATCTTTATGCAGAAAAATAACAACAAAGCCTCGCTCATTTCACATTTAGACAACAACTGCTCTCATAGGTTGCACACTGAACATACAGAAGAAAAAAACGGTCAATTTTTCACCATGACTGGCCCCCTTATTTTTCCTGTTCTAAGTTATATATTCACTTGGTGTTTTTTGTTCTACCCATCACTAAAACTAGGATTGTGATTAAATTAGCAAAGCATGCATCTATTGTCAACCTATTTCTGCATTTCAAAACATGCATACTAGTCTTCAAATGCTCCTTTTAAATATCTTGGGTCTCTCATTGGCCATGTGTCACATTTCCCTGCCCATATGGGTATCATCTTTTTGGAAGAAAGAAATGAGTACAACTGTTTCATCCTTTTTGTGCTGCAAAGATGGCAAACTGGCTTATGGACTTTGACCACAATTTGATATGTGGGAAAGGGATGTTTCCTTACTCATTTCTTTAAACCATTAGCTTTATTTCTGCTCTTGTTTTGTACTTTTTATGAAAAGAAGGATAATAATTTCCAGGAATCTGTACACCTGCAAACTGTTAGGATTGGAACAAGTTATAACTTTTATAAGCTAAGTAGTAGTCAGAAAATCATCTCTGGTTTGAGTACAGAGTACTGTAAAATTGCAAAGACTAACGAAATCCTAGAACAGCTATACAAAGATTTTCTTCAGCCATCCTACCAAACTCCAGTAAAAGTGTTTTCTTCTTTCATAACCTGTGAAGAGTGAATAATCTAATCTTTTAAGATCTGTGTGCAGTCCCTCTTGTTGGAAGGAAAAGGCTAGGTTGCAGAGTAACTGAATGCAAAATTTGTCTTTGTCACCTGCACATATTTATGATTTACCAAAGAAGGGACACTAGTACTTTTTCACCTATCACTTTCTTTTTACCATGTCTTTTCTTCATGGCAATACTTAAATAATTGCAGCATAATTCTTAGACTATACCCTGTACCTAAGACATGGAATATGTATTTGGCTGCACCTAGACTGGTCTGGTTTTTTTAGCCAAAAAAATTTTGTTGTTCTTTTGGTTGATGTCCACTTACTACTGTTTCCAACTTTATACAATGACCCATAGATCTTCAAGCTGGCTTTAGCTGGGACTTATCCAAACTGAAAATTGTGAAGTTTTGTCAACATGTAATTGAGTCTAAATCCACATTTTTGAAAAGCAGAGCTCATTATTTGGGATTCAGAGATATGCTAACACAGCTCCACTATACAGAGGCACAAATTGTTTGGCATCTCCAAACAATTCATTGTGGATATCTCAGATCAGGTCAGAGGTAGTTTTGGAGTGTCTGTCATTGCATAATTTAGGGGAAACCCACATACTTTAGGAAAACACCATGCCTATGCAACTACAGCCTTTCCACAACTACAAAACAAACTGTAAGAACCACTTGTAAGTCTTGTAGAATGACCTATTAGACTGAAGTGTCTTGATCTTGCCCAGATCGTTCTCCAGATACCTTGACTCTCAGAGAGACATCTTGTCTAAATCTAGACCTACATCCACAGTTGTACAATATTCCCATTAAACAAAAAGAATCAGGTTTGTAGGGTGTTTTTGGGTTTTTTTAATGGACAACTTGCTGACTGTAATTAGAGAATATCTAAAGCTTTAAGGTATCTATTTCATTGTTTCACAAAAGCGACTTTTGGACTATCACCTTCTTGCCTGCCTTCTGAAAAATAGGTAACAAAAAAGATTTCTCTTTTTGTTTTGCATATGAAAGCTCCTTGCTGAATTGTTGATATTTAACCCCACATATAAGTCATTTTCTTTTTAACATTCTTTTTAATCATATTTATCACTTCTGAATATAAATGTTGTTAATAAAAATTCAGTCTGGAAAGTTATAAAAAAATAATTTGAAAAAACTTTTTTAAGTTCAAGAATGCAAGAATTCTGTCAAGTGATTTGGAGTAGACATTTTCCTGCTTCTTTAGTCCAGTTTTTTCACTAAAAAATCATATATAGATTAAACATCAAATATCAATGAATCGTGTAATGATGTGGGATGACTTCTCAGTTGCTACTACAACACCCCATGATTCATTAACTAAAACTTGAATAATGCTATTAATGGCACAAAGAGTAGCTGCAAAGTACTGTTCTTCAAAGCTGCCACACCAGCTAAGTAAAATTCTATGAGCTGAATATAAAAGATGGGATGTTTTTGTTGGTAGATCAGCGATGACCAAGAAGTAGTACAGCTCATGGGAAAGTTTATGTGTTGATCACTCACACAGTGGAAAGCAACTGCAGAAATTTCTTCACAAAGAGAAGTGACACAGCAAGTGGAAAAGCCAGCACAAGACTGCAAAGCTTTTATAAAGTTTTTATAAAGGATAAGAAATAACTAGAAATAAAATGTAGGTGGATAAAGATGGGGAGACAGAAAATGAAAGATCCCTGACTTTCCTTATGTCAGTGAGCCCATAGTTACGAAAGTGGGATAGAAGTTTCATTTTCCAAAAATACATTTGGATTTTTTGTGATTTAGGTCATTAATCTTCGCTAATGAAATCTTACTGCACGGAAAAAACAAAAGGGTTTTGTGTTTGTGTATGTGTGTAACTACTTCTGTGATTTAAAGTGAGAAAGAACAGAATTCCCATGAAGAAACAGAGATATAAATTAGGCTCTGCTGACCTATACCCCTTCTATTCTCTAGCACTGTACAAGAAAAGTGGTTAGAATCTGAAATGTTATAAATCCCCATGCTAGAGATATGTGCCCCAGATCCTTTTCATGTTTTTTCACATCTAAATTTATTGTTCAGACACCAGAAATTCCTTATCCCAGGCAGTTGTCTTTACTGCTGATATGACTAATTAGTCCTAAGTGATCAATGAATGTTTTTGCTCGTGAGTAAGATTCCCTCACAAGGAAAAAATAATTCATGTAAAATTGCAGAGATTATGAGCTGTTATGACCAGTCTCATGCTCATAAACCAGTTAGATGCTCTTTTAGTTTAGGTATAAAAAACTATGAAGGAATGTTCCCTTTCTGCAAGCAATGCCTGTCCAGCAGAGAAACACATTCATTCTTCTTTCTCAGAACTCTGTCAGTGGCAGTATTTGAACAGGTAGAATCCCTTAGGTGCCAGTCAGGGAAGGTGATGATATTGTGTCCTCTTGCACCAAGGTGGAGGCTTGTATGCAGCCCTGTTGTGACTGTTACACAGGTTTTGTCCTATTCTTTTAGCTAATTTTGAAATCCATCACTTTCACTCATTATATTCTCTACTACTGCTTTTTTAAGGAAGAAATGAGACTCATGTGTTGGCAAAGATAACTGTTAAAAAAATGAATCCACAAAGAGAGAAGCAGAGTGAACAGTGAGAATGCAAGAGAAATATTTTGCAAGTTGAGGGCTTTTCCTTTTTCTATAACATTTTGACTGTACTTTGGAGATCTTATTTATAGATTGTCCCACATTTGGGGCACAAGCATTGCTCATGCATCTCATGGCACATAGACAGACATTCTGAATTAGCAAGTGAATCTTAGAATATTTTGAAATATCTCTTAAACATGATTTGTCAGTTTCAATACATGTAGATTATGTCTTTCTTGGCTATCTTTTCAGCTACATATCCATGTAAGAAAGACAAAATCCAATGATGTAAGGATTATCTGCCTGCAAAGGCCACATAGCAAAATATGAGCTGTGAATAGGAACCACTATTGTTTCAAACATCTCAGTACTGTGTTATGGATGAGGTACATATTTTTTTCCAGTTTAATGTGTTCCATTTTAAAAGTGACTTAAATAAATAGAAGAAAAATCTCCCTTCTCCTTTAGAGAAAAACAATCTTTGTAAGACACTAATCACCAATGTTATATTGACCTAAATACATCCTTCTCCTGTTGCTGAAGACAATTCCTATGTGAGAAGTCCCTATACTGCTTTGTTGATGGAGTTGGAAAGAAAATAAATTATTATATCTATTCTTAAATAATTAAGATGTCTTCAGAATTCATAACAGTAGTGGCCTTCATAAGCATCTAATTAAACAGAGAACAAAACCAAGAAATATCTTGCAGGATTTTTGTTTCCCTTTATTCTTGCCCAAATCCCTGATTTACCCGGGCTTTGTTTTATTGGTGGCATTTTGCAATCTCAAGGGCCTTTTAATCAACTTTGCTCTTCAGAAGGCTTAGGTTTCTCTTGTTGCTCCTACCATTTTAGCATCCACCTTAATGTTTTCTAAGTGGTTACTGATGGTTGTGTCTTGGTGCTTTCTGTATCATCCTGAGGACTAAATCTATCCCAGTGTATGGGTCTATATCCTAATCCCCACTTCCCTTTTACAATGACCTTAGATCAGGGTTTGCACTAGGCTTCTCATTACAGCTATGTGGCTGGAAAATGGATCCCTCCTGCCACTGTTTATTGGAGAATGTGACTGCAAACTAATTGGAATAAGGTTATCGTGTCAAGTCAAATAGATGCACATAACCCCCCCATAAGCTCAGTAACTCTTGAGTAAATTCTCAACTCCATTTGGTGCAAAATATTTTAGAATCTTCAGTGGGGCTAGGATTTGTACTGGTCTTGGTAAGACTTCATATGACAGTGTCTCAAACGTATAATAAAATCTGAAACATCTCTCATGAACCACAAAAGATTCTGCTAAGAAATTAACATTAACTATAATATTTCATGGTGAAAATAACACATATTTGCAGCTTCTGGCCTCTCTTACTATTTAAACACAATTATTTATTATGTAATTTGTCGCATTTTATCAGTGGTTTTACAAAATCAATGTAGCATATCATAATTTCACTTCCAGTGCTGTTTTCCACACATATTTTAGCTATGTCAATTGATGTCAATGGGATTGGAGTGCAACCAACCAGGTAAAACACTTAGTCTCAAAATATACAAGAGTATAATTTAGCTTTCACTGCTTGAATTGCTCTGTGGTATTTTTATTTTCCCTCATTTTATTAACCCCCCAGACCTTCTATATTAAATGCAGAAAAGAAGTTGTTTGCAGACTAATGAATAAGCCATGCCAAGTACGGACTCACTGAAGAGTTACTCATTTAACTGGTTCATATTCATCAGGAAACCATGGTTGTGTTCTTACTAGCCACCAGTTGTTAATACTTTAATAAACTACTCATCAGTGTTGATCTGAAACACAACTTCCCATTCTTATTCTGTCACGCTCTGAGCAATGCCTAGAACATAATTCCAGCCTCTCAATCACGGAGTTGCTTTAATGTACAACAGACTATCAGGATCACCAAAGCTAGAGACAATGGGATACAACTCTGAACTCATATAATAAAACTCTGTCTGTGCTTACACATGCCAATTAGAAGTTGTTAAATACTGCAGATCACAGCTCTTATTATAATGGGTTTTCAGTACATGGGAAGCCATTTGGGGAGACAAGAGATGATTTTGGCGGGTGGAGATTTTGCTGTATTTTTTCACTATTAAGACAAACAGCTTAACACAGGTAGTTAAAAAACCCTTTTCCTGTGTTGATATTGGCTTTTCTCTGTATGCTTTCACAGATGTTAAAAAAAGAGCTCTACTAATAACATCTTTTTTGCTTGGGACTCCATTCTTTTTCATAGTTTCAAACCAAAAGGGGTCCCTTAGCTGCCATAAACCTGAATATGGCTCTTGACTTTGAAAACCACTTTTAAGGCACTGCTGTTGTAGAGAATTAAAGGCTAATCAGCTTTTTGTAGGCCAGCATGTTTATCTGTGCTTTTCAGCAACTCAGAACTCCATATGGTTTTCCTTCACAATATTTTATAGACCTGTTTTTGAAGTCCTCATCTTGAGATTAAAACCAAAGTTTAGCCAAACTACACTAAATAGGCTTTTTCTTTTTTTTTGCCAGCTGCGCCGCGGCTAAATGCTCTGTGGACTGGTATCTGCTCCTTTCATTTGCTCTTAGTACTTCTATGTACTAAACATGCAGAAAATGACCTCATCAAAAGAGGTCTGACATTCCCACAAGGCTTTTGAAACTTTCAAAACATAGCCATGTGTTTTTCTGATACATATTTTGTGCCAGAAAGGGTGTAATGAGTCATCACCTCTGCAATATTTAATACCTCAATTAATGTAAAGCCTCTTTCAACCTTTTTGCTTCTAGTAAACCTGTTACACTTTTAAATATAATGATCATGTCATCAGCATTGCCAAAATATGCTACTTAGTCAGCCATGTGAGTGTATTTCTTCTAACTGGTTGGCCTTAAAAACAAATATGGTTTTTAGAGACTGACCATTGAAAAGTTCTATACATCAGTTTATCGACTTTAGCATGGAATAGCAACAATAATATTAATTGATATGCAGTAATTAAATACAGTAATTAAAATTCCTTGTGCATACTAATAATGACATGAAATTGGTCAGAGATTTTCTCCTGACTTCAGTGAGCATTTGGTCAGGCCAAAGGAAAAAGGCGTTTGCATCTGAGGCTGTCGTTATATATCCCAAAATATGTCACAGCAGCTGTGGCCTCCCAGCCTCAAGGGAACACAAGATTTGTAGATGTTTGTGGTTGGAAAGAATGACAAAATCAGACAGATTAAAATGGCTTACAAAGTTTTAGTAGTAAACATCACGCTTGATATGGAAATTGGTGTGTTAGTCCCTGACCTCCTAGGATAAGCATGCAGCAGCGGGGTTTTGGATAAAATTGAACAGAAAGAGAGAAAGAGAGAGATGAATGAGAGAGTGACAGAGAGACAGAGAGGCAGAGGTATCGGGAAAGGATGGAAGAAAGGGAAAGAGATCACCAGTACTGGCTCCAGTGTCAGTCTAGCTGGCATATTCATGGTCCTTTGTCATTCACACACTTGGGCTTTGTGGGTTACCTTTTTATAAATAAGTTTTCCCCAACCTGGATATAAGTCTCTTTCTTTCTTTTCAGAGGACTTTGGTGGTCTTGATCCCCCCCATCCTCTTTCACTGTGTTGTCCCTATCTCCAGGAACTAGAACTAGGATATTTGTCCCAGAAAAGTGATACCCTACATGGCCTCCCTCTTCAGCCACATCCTTTTCTTTGTCACATTGTGTTATTACCATTGATCCTTGTCAGGTTCCAGCTTGTCAGTGTTTAAGACATTCACATACAGCAAATAGTTGGTTCTTCAACACTAAATTTCTAATCCACCTGCTTAAAACATCTGTTTGTAATCTAATTTCCATACCCTGATGGAGGTGAAGTTATGAGTAACCAGTTTGTTCACTATGGGCTGGTTGGTGACAAACCCCCCTATATTAAAGGTCTTACCTATCAGAGCTCATTGTGCAATAAACTAGATTTCAACTGTTCAAATGCTTTTCTGCATGCACTAGGGTTTAAAAAAGAAATTGAAGTAATTCATTGTCTTATACTGTTCACAGTTCATGGAGTGCCATGGCAATGTGGCTATATAATTACTGATGTGATACAACTTTGTGCATAAAAATCTCATTCAATTTTTCACTGCCTGTTTGATCAGATTCTCAAAATCATACATAACTTGAACTTGGGGATTTTCTAATACAAATATCTGGGATAAGGGGACACATAAACCTTTCCGGTAACAAAATACCGTTGTCTACCAAATCTTCTGTTCTTAAATATGTGCCCTTTCATTTCTTAGGTGAAAATCATAATGATTTCATAGTCTATGTAATGAACTTGAATATTTGGGATGCATCCGGAAGTCAACAGCCAAGGTATTACAGTGGTAGTTTCACTGACCTTTCTAACAGGAACAGGAATACCAAAAGGAAAAATAATATAGATGAGAGAAATACTTGTTACTACCATTTTTATGGGATAAGCTCTTATCTGAAGGAGCTGGAATTTCAGCTTTTCATGCTTCATTTCTATTATTATTGTCTACTTTTATACAGTGTGTAATATCTATTTCCCACTTTCCATATACACATTTCCATGAGCCTTGCTTTCTGTACCATAATGGTGATCAATATTGCTGTTATTTTGCTTATGTGAAACAAAATCTTCTGCAGCATTTAGCAAATTTTTTGCTTTGTAGAAAGATTTCCCACATTACCTAAACTACTTTTTCTGTCAGGTGTTGAAATGCTTCTGTTCGAAAAGCTTCCTAAACTGCTGAACTCCTGCCTGTAAGAAAAGCACTTACTCATTCAGTTGCAGATTGATTTGATAAAACCTCTACTTTCTAGTATTCCATTATTATATCAGTGTTATTATACCTCTAGTTAAACTTTAAGACCACAGCTTGGGAAATACGTTTTGAACATTATCTACCACTGCACTGAATTAATGAAATTCAGGATGAGCCTTTCTCTTAATTTCTATAAGATTTGCTCTGGTATTTTCCTGAGGTCTGTAATAATCTAGGCAAGCATAATGAACAGCTGTGAATATGGAGCTTTGTCCTCTTTCTCAACCTGTGCTGTGTGTGCCACAGTAATGTGCCTGTAATTACAAATGCTCTGAAATCCCAGAAACAAGTGAAAGCTGAACAGAAACAACATTCTGGTGTCAGGATAAGCATTATTATCACATAAAGAAAATTAGAGTTTTGCTTCTATTGAAGCCCTAACCTACACTATCCTATTAACGAGATGTTTGTCTGCTCTGTGGACCACAGATCCATACAATATTTGTTCCTCAGATGTCAGATGCAGAAAACCCAGATATTGTCAGCTGATTGCAGCTAAAACCATGCATGACATGCTAGACACAGTGGGTAATTAATTGCTCTGGAGGGTGTTGATGGAGCAATCGGTATTTGCAGTCCCAGTATCTGAACAGAAGCACTGTTCTGTATTATGCCAGTTTTCCTGTATTACATGGATGGCAAGTCAATGGAAAAATCAATGCAAATTTGACTTATTCTGTCAACAATGTGAATTTCTCCTTCTTTCCCCTCTTCTTTCAGTACATGCATTTAAAATCTTCGGCAATGATAAGTTTAGTAATTGTTTGGGCTTTATAATATTATATAGGCAATTTTGAAGACCTACAAGGAAAAGTAAAGCTCTGAGGTCCATTTCCCCCTATAAATTACCATGGTAAAGTGCTCTGGTTTAAAGTTTTGCTTTCTGAATTACATTCAGCCCCACTGGATAGCAGATAGTCCTTTTTAAAGACAGGTCCACAGTTCTGTAAGGGTTAACTTAATTTCATCCACTGTGCATAGAAAACTGCCTTCATTGTCTGAACTTTGCACTGCTTCAGGGAAAATAATGCATTCTATAGGTAAGGATAAAAAAAATATATACAATTTCTGCTCAACCAGTTAATCAGTATTAGAAATAGATAAATACAGGCTGTTAAGATGTTCTGAGAAACTATCATATAGTGGAGAAAAAATGGTGGTTTTTTTTTCAATTCTTAATTCTTAAAATATGTTCCAGACAGAACAGTTAATGCTAAGGAGAAAAAAAAAAAATAAATAGAGCAGCAGAGATGAGCAGTGATAGAGAAACTAAGTATTTCCATCATCAGTTGAGGACCATTTCAAAACAACACACTCCAGCATAAGGAGGTCTTGCACATGTTTCTGCAAGCTCACTTAATTAAAAAGGAAATTTATAATTTTGAAAGGGTAATCGATTTTGTTTCCAAACTGGAATGACTAATTCCTGACAGCTTGTCCTCAGCCAGGACACATGTGCTGGCTGTGGTCAGCATATCTGCCTCTGTTTCCATAGAGGTTGTGTAGGATAGTTATGGGGAGTCCAGGAAACAAGGGACATTTTTGGTCATGAAGCTGTGAAGTCATCACATTGTCCAGCTGACTTCAAATCCATTTCTCATCTTCTCTTTTAGGAGATGTACCTTGTGTTCTTGACCATGAACAGAGCCCAACAAATAGCATGAGCATGCAGGAGGTAGGAAGTGAGTAAAAGAGGTAAAATGCAATTTGGACCAGCTGGGTTTTGACAAAATGTCAAAAAACAGGAGGCAGGTCATACAAAAATTTCTGATGCCCTATAGAAAGCCCAAACAGAGGCTTGTCTGTGTGCCCCACAACACAGAACAGCATGACATACAGAAGGAAAGCTCCAGTGATTTATAGGAATTTACACCTGTTGGACATTTGGCTTGACATTAGACAAAAGTTATATTCTATGACCCAGCCTTCTATTGCCCCATCAAGACACCACTAGACAGCGTTGTCTGAGTTCTGTTTTTTTGCAAATCAAAAATCTTAGCTGCATGCAGAACAGATCTTTCTCAGCTGTCCTTTCCTTTCCAAGCCCCACCCTTCTCTTAGTTTCAGCTTGCTTTAAGGGTCAGTGTAAACAGACATTTAAACCAGTAACAGGTGTTCCCAGAGAGGCATGTTTTTGTTTCATTCCAGGAGGATGAGGTTTGTGACCGTCTGCATTTCCTTCCCTTATATGAGCAGGACCTTCCAGGCAGAAAAGTTGTACTGAGCCAGTGTCAGCCAGCAAAAGCAAAATTCACTAAGGGGATTCACAGTATCGCCCCCAAGGTCTTTGCAGAGAGTAATGCTGGTCATGAAGACAGGTCATGGAAAATATTGGCCTGGCATCAGCAGCATCCCACATGGGCAGTGCAGGCTATGTGCTCCACAAGCAATTCAGATATGAAGAGGAGCAGGCTAATATTCCTCTAAATCTCCTCTCCCCTGCAGTATTCAACAGCAATTGCACTTCCATCCATCTCTTGCCTGTCTGTACAGGACCAACAGCAAGACTATAATAGGCAACTGGTATCCATGAGGCCAGTTTTCCTTTTTTTGTGCCAGAAAAAACCCAAGGTTTTTATTAAAAACAGGAAGGGGGGATGGGGGTGCAGCTAAGAAAAAATGTCATGACCAAATATAGGTTGGGTAAAATAAGGGTGAAAAAAGTGGTTGTCATTAAACTATTGATTCTCCTGAAGTTTTAACATTTCCTTGATTGTATCATGAGAAATTCCCCCTTTAGTCTAATAATGACTATTGATCTGCAAATCCGCATGCTCCACAGGAAAAAAAAAAAAAAAAGGCAAAAAACCCATATATTTTGAGGCATTTTCACCCTTCAGAAAACTCCTCTGTCTCCCCAGTATTTTATACAAAAAGTCTTGAAGAAGTCTTCCTTCCATCATCTTCCTCAAATAGGCCTAATCCTTACCCTGGACCCCTTGGCCATATTCCACCATCACCACTGACCCCAGTGAACTTTATTTAAGTTAACAGTCTTGTTGCTGAAAGCACAATATCTGTGTGATTTCCATTATTTTTGAACTTTCCACTTTCCCTCATCACTTTAAAGATATTTTAATAGCACAATAGCGATGTTCCTTTGCAGGAAAACCAAGCTGTCTCCTTCAGTCACTTTGGATACTTTTGGGAGTTCCTCTCAGAGATCTTCTGCAGATGTGAGCTCAGCTACTAAGAATGACTGGGCACAGCCCCAAGTTTTCAGCTCAGCATATGACCCTTCCCAGAGAGAAGACCTCCAGCCTGTGTCCCAGGCCACATTTCTCCTGCTAGCACAAACCAGTACAAATACACTCTGCCAAGAGGAAATCTGCTGGGACTGATTCCCATCCGCTGCTGGGGTAGAAGACTACCTTGTGTGAACTTTGGCTACCAGCCTTTGAAAATTGACTTGACATGCAGCTTTTACCTAAAAGTCTGACCTAACTTCTTGCTAAACATTTAACGATCCAAACAGTTTGAAACAGACCCAGTCCAAATGGCTTACCAAGTAAGAGAAAAAAGAAAAAAGATAAAAAAATGGAGGAGAAAAAAGAAATTGTGTATGTGCTATGCATGATTTGTGTTGAAGCTGTTTTTTTACCCTCAGACAGCAGGGAAAAAACTAATCTCTTATGTCAGAGGCAAGAGAAGCTGGTTCTCTGCTTTGATTCAGGCCAGATCCAAATGAGTCTAGAAGTTTCCAGGAAAGCTCTTGCTGGCACTGATCTCATGTCTTCAGGTTTTAGTGTATATGGCTCACAAAATCTTCCTCTTGTGGGGAAAGATCATGTTCTTGGGAGAATTACAATAATTCTTGTAATGAAAACAAAAAATGTATTTTTGTTTATTTTTTCTAATGGCCCTGATCCAGCCAGGTTTTGCGTGCAACTAACAGATGTTTCTCGTGAGTGACCCAACATCTGGCACAAGGGTCTTCTGTTGTAATTGTTATAATGAAAACACAAAAGACTGTAGCATTACACACCAAGAGCTGCATTTTTTTAATGGGTCTCCTACTTTGAAGTCATGAATGTGTACTCTGGATTTGGTCCAAAGCCTTTGGAAGTCAACAGAAACTTTCATCGATTTCAATGGGTTTGTGTCTGTCCTTTTATGAACCACTGCATCTAAATGTAAAAAGACTAAAAGAAAGCTGCTGAATTCTTTTTTTTGTTTCTTTTTGGTTTTTGTTTTTTTTCTTTACAAAACCAGTGATTTTTAATTTCTTATAGTAGGAAATCACTTTGTCTTCTTTGATTTGGAACTTCTGTTCACAAGTTTTGCTGCTTCAAAATCTTGCTAGAAAATAACACAAATCACAAATCAGTTTAGATGTGCTCATTAGACAGGCAATGAAGAATTTATGTGAGCAAAAGCATTACAAAATCAAGACAAATTGCAATTTTTTTAGAACAGTTTGGAATCAGAGAATAATCTCTGTTGCAGTGACTTAAAAATATGGATCTTCTCATGAAGATGAAAGTCTAGTGTTGGTTGTCCATGAACTTTGGAGGCAGGACGCCTCAGAATTTTGGGACAATATCCAATTAATCCGTCTTTAATTAATCTTTTTTTTTTTTTTTAAGTCAAATAAACTATTCTCACGTGCACTGGAGAGAACCCTATTCTTAGTTTCCAGTATTTATAGATTAATTAATGACTATTAATATAGTCTTGCTAAATGTAGTTACTTCATACCATTTCTTTTTAAAAAGTAGAAAGGGTGGAAAAGAGTAGGAAGGANAAGAAAGAAAGAAAGAAAGAAAGAAAGAAAGAAAGAAAGAAAGAAAGAAAGAAAGAAAGAAAGAAAGAAAGAAAGAAAGAAAGAAAGAAAGAAAGAAAGAAAGAAAGAAAGAAAGAAAGAAAAGGAAAGAAAGAAAGGAAAGAAAGGAGAGAGAAAGAAAAGAGGAAGAGATCCATAAAATGTAGTTTGACTGACAGCCTGGCCATGATTCACTTTACAAGCACTACAGCACCAAATCTTCACTAATATTAACAAACATTTTATTTCCAAGCAAATTAACTCTAAGTTCCCATCAAAAGCTGTTACTAAAGCATATTTTTTTCATTCTTTGCCTTTCAGAAGCTTTCATGAAAAGTCTCATATGCACAAATAGTACACTTCCTTATCTAATATAAACACAAAAGACTTTTTGCTTTGGAAACAAATGTAGGGGAACAGCTGTGCTGATGAGCTACTCAGAGCTCCTATTGAATCTGCAGCTGCTTCTCTCTGTCCTCAGAAAACTCCTGGCTTGATTGACAGATGGAGAGATAACCACATGAAAGAGAGACCAGATAGCAGTCATAAGCTTAAATCAGAGTTGCCTTAAATCTATGAAAATTACAGTTCTTATTTTTAAAAACAGTTAGTCACAAACAGCAGCCATTTAGTCACAAACTGAAACTTCTTCTGAGCAGGTACAAATCCCTCTTCCAGAATTTTAAGCTACCTAACATTTATCCAGGTTCAAATGAGTAGGTTTGCACTTCTGGCTTACCAGACCTAGCAGATAAGTTCAAAGCAGGATAGAGTGTTTATTGACACCAATAAAATTATCAGGAATGAGCTATAACAATAAGAAACTTTCCCCAAGGTCTTCTGCTTTCTTTGTGGAATTTCTTGATCTTGTGGTTTCATTAGAAACTTTTGCCATGCAGGCTGATATAAATTGCATGTACTGATTGCTACCAAAACAGTGATTTTGACCTGTTCCAGTCTGAAACATGCATTGCAGATGTTGATTAGGATAACTACATGTCTCACTGATATACTCTGTTGTAACTGTGAAGATGCAAAACTCATCAGTCTTCAAGGCAGTGCTAAATCTAGATCCCCTTCTATTGAGCAAACCATGTACAGGAAACAGATGTTTTTAATCATAAAAAATAGTTTTCAAACATTTGGGTCATAGAGTTTGGACCCTAAATAACATTTATGTCTTTATACAGAACATATAGACAGGTTTTTGTCTCACCTTTAATGTTCTTAGCATATATCAAGTGCGAAATGGATTAGATTGTTTCTCTCAAAATTTAGGGTTCTAATTTCCGTATTTAGTGCCAAAATAGTTTACTGAATTGCTGTCTTAAGATGTCTTCTAAAAAAGCAAAAAGACATTAGTTTGTTTTTTCTTTTCTTTTTTTTTTTTTTTGGTTTTTTTTTTTATTTTTTTTTTTTTTTTTAGGAGTTTTGGTCCTATTACTCCTCCCTGAAAACTGGTGTGATTATTATTACAAAAATTGGCAGATATACAGGAAGTACAGTGGGTGCTTGAAAACTTGGAGGCTGCAATCTAAACTGGGAGGTGAACTGGGAACACTTCAGAGCTGATGGGTCTGGAGAAGGGCCCTGCCTCCAAACCAGAGCAGGCTTTCTCTCTCTCATCTATTTTCTAGGGGATGGTTCCCTGAGAGTGCTGTCTGGATGAGAGCCACCACATGCTTCCACCAGATTTCTGATTCAGGGCACACTGCAGTGCACACCTACAGTTCAGTTCAGATGCACTCAAAATTGATGTTTTGGCTACACTTCAGCTCTGTGGTGATAGGTATCTGCCTGACCACCCAGGGAGAGATCCTGTCACCAGTGGCTCACCACAGTGCTGGCACATGAACCTTCCAGCCCTACCTATGCAATGCAGATCTGGTTTGTCTCTGCCACCTGTTTCAATTTCTCTGCCCTACATTTGAGAGCAGAATACAATATTTCTTTCCTCCAGCAAGACCAATAGATGACTTTATTTATTTCTCCTGATTCACATCCTTTTGCGTGAATCCCTTGATTAGGTTTGGTTGTTTGAGTGCTAAAGAATTTTATTATTGCCTTAAGGGAGGGAGAGCTGCCAATGAATATTAAACATGCTGTGGTCCAGTTCTTGCACAAGAAGCCATCATTTGATGATAACTAACTTACCAGTCAGACCTGGCCTTAGAAGTTCTGTGCTTTAGGCAAGAGAGATTTGTTGGCTTTTTTTTTAAGTTTTCTTAAAAAACTGTCATGCTCAGCCAATATATTTTAAAAACTGATGGATAGATATAAATAGATATAAAAATAATGTGTGTGCATGTATTGGTATGTGATTGTTTGCAAGTGTTACGCACATACATGCAAACACACACATAATGAGACATATTTAATTGTCTGAGACAGCTACATTATAACTGAGGTACATGCTTTTACCCATGCTGTATTGAATTAGTGTTTTCTCTGTACTCCTGTATCCCTTTGGACAGGTCATGGAAATTATCCATACGTATAGGCAACCTCAGACAGCCCCCACCATCATAAAATATTTTTGTCTTTCTTCCCCAGGGATAGAACAGTGTCTGAAAAAATGGGTCTAATATGCAGCTACACATTAATTTAAAAAACCCACAATTATTTTCCAGCCCTGCAGAATCAGAAGTATCAAGTTTGTCCTTCTAGGAAGAATATGTTCCCAGTTTCAGGAGGGCCATAAGACCAGATTTTTCTAAGCACATCAGTGAGTTAAGCAACTATAACTTTGTCTGTATATATACCTACAGTTTTGTAACTTCATAATCCAACTCGTCACACCTGACTACGTATAGTAAAGGGCATGCTGGGAATAAGATTTCTGGATTACTTTCCTGGTTTACAGCAAACTGTATTTTCACTGAGTATAAAACAAGACAGTCTTCATGTGGTCTGAATATTTCCCAACTCTGTTTATTCTGTAAACAAAAACCACAGCATTATACTCTAGACCAAACTCTCTGTGATCAATTTTTGTCAGGTTTTATAACTTTCTTAAAGCACTCTATAGTCAGTTTTTTAATAACTTTCAAAGGTGGAGATGAAGTAAAATTTGGAATCTGTAAAGAGTGTCCAAGGAGGAGTTTTCTGCAAAATCTAGAGGACACCAAGGACATCAAGCTTCTAATTTGAAAGAAAGACAAATCATAGTTATCTGTCCAGCAAAGGAACTAGAAGTTTGCAAAACATTGGGAACATGATTATTATCACCAAGACAAGAGCAAAAGTGAGCTCCAGGAGAGTCAGTGAGGCTGTTCACATGTTTAAAGTAAAAAAAAAAAAAAACAACAAAAAAAGCTTAGCCACTTTACTGAGTTCCAAGATCCATGTATTTTAAAGCGATAATTTATATATTTGACTTTACCAGGAATTTATGGATGTCTTGGCATTCAAAATCTACATCACAGATTCAGATGTAGAGGGCTTGAAAATAAAAGCAAAAACTTACAAAGTTCAAACCAAAGATATCTTCATATCTATTCTAAACAAGTTCATATTCTACCTTCCACACTTCCAGACGAATATTATTTTTCCTTAGACTATGGTGACAATAATGGGAATCAATTGCTCCACTTGTATGGAAGAAAATGCAGATAGTTATTATGCTGGTTTACATTTTAAGCCTGTTAGGAGTATTTTGAAGCTGATTACATCTTACAAGTCATTTTGCTTAATAAATATTTTTACTGGGGTTTTTTTTAAGTAACAAAAATATGAATTATTTATATTTTTGTTAATGCATTTGGTAAGTTGTATTTTTGTTATATTTTATGTAAATAGCAATCTTTTTTTTAGGAGGGGAACTGTACTTTAATTTTAACATTCTATTTCCTCATTGTCCTAGAGTTTTTTGAGTTAGGGTAACAACACATCTCCATCTTGGTAGTCTAGTTCACTCAATCTCTACTTGGAGTTTTTTGTTTCATTGATTCAGTCTCCCAATGCCTGTAATATGATAAATATGTGGAAACTTGAAAACCGTATCTTGTTTACATGGCTATGCAGCTGCCAAAACAGCTGCCATTTCAATTTTTGAAAGGGAAACAAGGGCCTCTTATCTGATGTGGAGGAAAAATAGACTGTTCCTTCCACTCATTTTTAGTGTATCTCAAACACATTTAGTGACATAGAAGATTCAACATTTGAAAAAGATATCAACATCAATGAATAATACTGAAATGCATTTTGCAAAAATAATTTATTTTCTTATACTAAAGCATTTTTATGTATCAAAGTTACAAGGAACTGAAAACTGCAGAAGATGGGAGTGCTTAAAAAGAGTTCAATACTCCCACTAAACAATATAATTTCTTTTCAGAAATCATATATCAGCAGCTATCAAACGAAGCAAAATAAAACTAGCGTTGATGGGTCCTGGTGGATGCTGTATGTTTCCATTAGAAATGGAGTTTAATATTTTCAAAAAATCTTCAAAGTTTAAAATTAAGTGTATGAAAAAAATATAATTTTTCTTTCAAAATATTTCTTTTTAATAGCATTGTTATTGATATTGACCATGAAATGGTGTAAAAGCCAAAGCACTCTAATTTATGCCACTCTAGATACACTCATCAAAAAAAAA
>VXBU01013855.1:1175533-1242061 GCA_013400315.1 Bombycilla garrulus | reverse complement strand
TTTGAGTGGTTTCCTGCAATGTTATTCTATCAAACTGGCAATTTCCGAAAGGATTTGGAAAGGAGTTTGCAATTCCTTAGACACCAGGGAGGTCCAGAAATGTCTGCCAAGATGATCTGCAGCTCAAGCTGGTCCTAATATCTGAGCACATAAAAACATTCCTTTTATTCCAATTTATTTTTAGGCCTAATCTTAAACAGATTTGAGAAATCTTCTGAGTATCCACTGTTAGCACTTCTGAATGTAAAGGACTTGATATCAGTATTTTTATACTTTGTGGCACTTGGAAAAATACACATTGTTTCCTCAGAGGGTTTTTAAACAGAACATTTTAATTGGAAAACTGAAACCATTCCATCTAAAAAGAGAAAGCAAGCAATAACTAAAGAATAGATGTTACAAATGAGGACAGGGTGTACCCTAGCAGTCTTATCTGTGTGAGCATGTACTTAGTCTGTAGGCTATGTACTTCACACACTTTTTATTATCACCAACAAATCATGATGTTTCCAAATGGTAGCAATGTGGAAGAAATCTGTGATTCAGTTGTGGTTTGGAGCCAGCTCAAATTGCAACTTCTGAAAAAGATCTAATTGGAAACCTAATTCTTCAGCTAGACTTATTGGTCTCCAGACTTAGAGCAGGGACCAATCCTGTGTGGGATAAGATTTGTCTGTGGACTTAGTCCTCATATGATGGATGAAGCAGAAAACCTGTAAATCTGAAATAATTTAGTTTCCTCCGTCATTGCCATTTGGGATCACCATAGCCTAGCATCAATTTACCAAAACCTCTAAGAGTCTGGATATGTCAGTTATGTAAAACTCATGAGAACTTATTGTCTGTGAATAATATTAATCTCAGAAAACTTCTTTTGTATGTTTCTTGCAAGAGATGTGTCTACTTTTATGTTTTAATGACTTGGCATTGAACATAACTCATTTTGAAGTGCTAATGAAAAAATACTTTATTTGTTAGCAAAAAAAGGGAAAAGCACCAACTACGGAGACAATCCATGAAAAGCAGATGCTCCTGAAGAATTCTCAACATCTTGCTGGAGAGCACAGAAATTAAGTAATATTTTCTTGGTCTCCTTGTGCAGAAAAGGAAAAAGAGGCAGAAAAAACCTAATGAAGCATATAAAAAAATTTGATAATGGAACAAAGCAAAATTGAAGGGTATATTTTGTTGTTTGTTTTTGGGTTTTTTCTGTTCTTTTTTTTTTTTGTTGTTTTGTTTATTTAATTGTTTCACAGAAAATTATACTGGCATACTGGTTCTAAGGTAAATTAGTGCAAAAAAATTTCTAAATTTTGTTTCTGCAGTGTAGAAATGCATACTGCTCTAAGATATTCACTATTTTAACAGAAGTATTTTAGTCTTTGCCCACATTGCAGGTGCTCTCATCAAAATGATTCTTTTACCTGCACTTATAAAGTTTCTTCTATGTTCCAAAATTCAAAATCTTAATTTCTTTGAAGCAAAGAATATTAAGAAGTCAAAGCTGAAATTTGGACCAAAGAGAGCACCAGTTTGTATTAAATAAAGCCGTGAGACTTTACAAGACGTATTTTGCACATGTTTGGTATATTTTGTATATAACAGGTAGGATAGTTGGAAGTACATAAGTTTTGTCATCTGAAACATACGGTCCTCTCTGACTTTTTGTGGTCGACTTTAGTGGCATAATCCCAACCATCCAGTTAAATCTAAATAAGTACTTCTCTCTGTTCTTCCAAGAAAAGGTGAGATGTGAAAAAGAAGGATGCCATTCTCCTGAGATGGAAGCCTTTCTCCTGAGTATACTACAGAAAATCATGTCCACCTTCACTCTTGAACAAATACCAGTAGACAACCAGCCACCAAAAATCCTGGTTCCAGCAGCAGATTGGGATTGTCTTTGTAGTGTCTATATGTAGTGTATTTAGATAGGGAGAGAACATCAAGGTTTTATGTAAGGCACATATACTTATTGGAGAATATCATGCAAAGCACATGGGTACAGAGACACCACACATCAAAAAAAAATTATTCATAGAGATTGGTGAACATTTTAGATAATTCTAGTGGACAGAAATTAGAGCTCTAAGTATGTGTTTGAACTATTTCTTTGTTATTTTTTTTTCCAAATTTCCGTATTAAATTTTATTGGTTACATATTTATAGTGGCCAATACTAAGTAACTGAAAGAACTGTGAGTCAAGCCTCTCTATCAGAACTGCTTATTTCCTCATGCATCCTAGTTACATGAAGTTTGATGTAATTGTAGGTGAAAGGGACTGTGGAAAATGCCACAATATTATTCCAGTTATTTGGGGCCTCTCATTCAGGAGCATCCCACAAAATGCCATTCAAAGGATGAAGATCATAACTGCTATTCAAATTAAGCAGTATGGGACAGATTTAGACAATTTCACATCATTACATTAAGGTCAACCACATGGTTAATATGTGTCATATTTAACTTATTATTTTTGATAGGATGCCAAATAACTGAAGCTGAAGAGAAGCTGGATACTGTTGATATCTGTGAAAGATGAACAGATTCCAGGGGTGTTTAATGAGGCAGTTTCAGATTTTTATGAAGATTGCATATTTGAATTGTATATTTCTTTAACTCATTGATTTTTCTAAATATTATGAGAGTACATATGGCAAGAAAACAAAGAATTTTTTATGCTTCAGATTTAGTACTGTTAGATAATGAGCACTTTCAGGTCTTAAAGTCTTTAATTATTGGCAGATTTTTTAAAATTGTAGTATCACAAAAAAATTCATGTGGGAGGGGACTCCGGGAAGCCATTATTCTGCCCTTCTGCTCAAAGAAAGGACAACTTGGAGTTCAGAACTTGCTCTGCATTTCTTAAGAACTCAGCGGTTGCAGTGAAGGGCATTTACACAAATTCCTGGACTTTTCTCGATTTCCATGGAAAGAAGAACAGAGGGAGGAATAAATGATCAAGGGGAAGTAATGGGGAACAATTTTTTTCCCCTTAGTTATCTGCAGCTGTGAGCAAGGCAAACGCTGTGTGTTTGTGGCTCTCATAGCTGAGTACATGGAGCTGTAATGCAATAACAAATGATGCAGGTTCGGTGACCCTGCCGTTAATAGAGGTCTTTAAAGCGCCAACAATGTCGTAAATTGGTCTACATCCGTTGGGACAGAATCTCATAATCCATCAAGCTTTATTAATTTCCTAGGATTAAGGGAATAATTGCTGTGTAGCTCCGTGCAGAACACATATTTTTGCCACTAGCTAAGACTCCAGGTTCCGTTAGCTCTTCAGACAAGCTAACTTTTGAAGATATTGTTGTTCACTGTGGATGCTAATTCTTCTTTCGTCTGCATTTCAGAAAAGAATTGTCACATTTTTAAAAGCACATCTCTTTTTTTTTTTCCCCCCACTCTAATACTGACTGCTTACTGAACACAAGGGATCTGCTAATGAGTGTTGATTCAGTTTGATCTCAGCTAGGAAATTTCATCTATTGAAAGAAAAATAATTAGTGATGCTGATGTGAATATAATGAAAAACTCATATACAATAAGGAGTGAAATTTTGAAAACTACAAAATAGAACATAATCAAATGATATATTAAGGAATGAAGAAGAACATATTACATAAGATGCCTAGGGATTCTAGGATGATACTACTGCTGTGTGGTATCAATTGACATGAAAAATTTGCAAAATGTTATACAGGCGCATATATATTTATTAAATGTGCATATATCTGTCCTTTCCTATCTGTTACAACTTTGGTGATCCATAAACATTCTCGTTACAACTTTCAGAAGGAAAAAATATCTAGATAGAAGGTGTATGCTAAAGCTTATTAGGTGGTCAACAAGAGGACATCGTTGAAGCCTAACAGTACTTCAGACAATCTTATCGCTCCAGTCAGAGAAACTATTTAGCTTGTTAATTTCATACTTGTGAAACTTGTGTTTTGGGCATGGTCATGTCACATTACATTGTTTAGTTCCACGTTTGACTGACAGGAAAATTGTACTAAAGGTGGTCGTTTCTTTAATCCATTATACATTTGCATGTGTTTTTACCTTTTAAACAGAGAAAACTGTTTTTGCTGACATTTTCATTTAAGTCCAGTGCATGAAAAAAATCATGGCTATAATTAACAGAATGAGCACTGTGAGATTAATTAAGCACAATTAAAAGCACTGTAAGATACTTATTCATTTTACAAAAATGGATAATTTATCAGCGTACATTGTTTCGTCTCCAGAGTCTATATAAAATAGGTGAGAATGCCTCCAATGGCTTGACAATACAGACTGTGTCCCGGAGATAAAAAGTCCTTGTTTGTGTCTAAGAATAATTTTGTGCTTAATGAAATTTTGAAAATATTTTTATGCAGATACATTTAATGATATTTTATAAAAATCAGCACCTGGTGTAAAATTTCAGTCAATTTTGGTATGAATGTTCCTTAGAAGTGCTGGTGAAGCTTTTTCTATAACAATGAGATCTCAGGCAAGTGATCAGGTTAAAACAGCTTAAGAAGGTATTGACTACCGACCGGTGATTATAAAAATGGGCATAATTTGCTCTAAATGCAAGTTAATGTCATCCAATTCATAATGGTGCCTTATGGTGACTTACCATGAGTGTCTTATGGTTATGTTTAACTCTGAATATGCAGGCACTCAAAAGCATCGCTGGTCAGCCTCTCACGGTTGGCATGGCCTCCCACATATGTGTGTCTGGGTTGTACAGACCATGTGTGTTCCAGTGCAAATGGAGCTGAGATCATGAATTCATCTGATGCAGGCATAACAAGAGTTATCAGATGCTATACTTTCTTTTTTCTTTTTTCTTTTCTTTTCTTTTCTTTTCTTTTCTTTTCTTTTCTTTTCTTTTCTTTTCTTTTCTTTTCTTTTCTTTTCTTTTCTTTTCTTTTCTTTTCTTTTCTTTTCTTTTCTTTTCTTTTCTTTTCTTTTCTTTTCTTTTCTTTTCTTTTCTTTTCTTTTCTTTTCTTTTCTTTTCTTTTCTTTTCTTTTCTTTTCTTTTCTTTTCTTTTCTTTTCTTTTCTTTTCTTTTCTTTTCTTTTCTTTTCTTTTCTTTTCTTTTCTTTTCTTTTCTTTTCTTTTCTTTTCTTTTCTTTTCTTTTCTTTTCTTTTCTTTTCTTTTCTTTTCTTTTCTTTTCTTTTCTTTTCTTTTCTTTTCTTTTCTTTTCTTTTCTTTTCTTTTCTTTTCTTTTCTTTTCTTTTCTTTTCTTTTCTTTTCTTTTCTTTTCTTTTCTTTTCTTTTCTTTTCTTTTCTTTTCTTTTCTTTTCTTTTCTTTTCTTTTCTTTTCTTTTCTTTTCTTTTCTTTTCTTTTCTTTTCTTTTCTTTTCTTTTCTTTTCTTTTCTTTTCTTTTCTTTTCTTTTCTTTTCTTTTCTTTTCTTTTCTTTTCTTTTCTTTTTCCTTTCCTTTCCTTTCCTTTCCTTTCCTTTCCTTTCCTTTCCTTTCCTTTCCTTTCCTTTCCTTTCCTTTCCTTTTCTAAACATTTAGTTTTCAGTTTGGTTAAACACACTCTTACGCACATGGAGAAGAAGAATTAGAAGTAAAAATGGGAGAGAAAGGGGGAAAAGAAAAGACATAAGGAAAATACATGTTCCTGTCACTAAAGACAACTATGAAATTATTTCCATTTCATCAAGATGTTAAACAACAAGCTCCAAAGCTAGACACTTTAAATCATAAGAGTAGAAAATTCACACCCTAGATATTTAAAATATCTGGAAGATGTCTCATTAGAACTTCAGTGAGAAGTTCTTCATTTCAAAGAAGAATTGGAAAACTGGAAATAACAAAGGGCTGCAGGAACCTATTAGTTTTTCAAAATGCAAAATAAAAGGAAACTATTAGATACTAGTAACTAATTTAGAGGGAGAATATAGGGGAGATATAGCTAATATAGGGGAGAAGAAATACCAGATTTTACAAAAAAAATATTAAGAGAGACTACCTCCAGGAACATCAATTGTAACAGAGTTATGGGGAAAAAAATATTAGACTTATGCCGTGATATTTAAATTGAGAAAACAAGTTTGAGAAAGTATGAAACCAACCTTATCGAACTCTACATTGCTGCAGGACCAAATACAATCTATCTGTAAAAGTTTCTCCTCCAACTTTAGATTTTAGAGATACTATAATCTCTAAGTGATTCCACTTCTGTAGAACCACATGCCAGTTCTCAAATAAGTGGCTCAAATCTTGTTAGCAGTCAAATGGATTTTGTCTGTTATTGTGCCAGTGGATTTGCTGAACTGATCAATGCTGTCTTGCAACTTGCTGAGACAAGGTTCCTCTTTGTATTTGTCCTTCATATGTTAAAGAGCACAAGGGCCTTTGAAGCTATGTAATTTTTAATTAATTTTTCTCATATTTGATGTTGCTGTCATCTGGACTGTTTTCTTCTGGTCTCTATTCAGGCCAGTAATACCTTTCTTTTAAGAAGGAGGTTGAAAGTCACAGGAATCTCATCTAGATATATTAGGGTAAAGTAGAACTGGAATTATTATTTCTAACATTTTATGCAAAGTACATGAATTATTTTGGTGCATAATGAGCTTCTTTTTCATCTTAAGGATTTCCTTTTCTTTTACTGGTATAACTTGCCAGGCAGTATTCTGAGATTTTTTTGCTTCCCAAAAGAAATTTCGGATTCCTACATATGGCACTGGTCTTTGAAATATTCCATCTTGTTCAATTTGAACATTTTCTCAGTGCTCACTACTTTATTTTAAATTCTGATCACAGACTCTTAAATTTATACAACCTCTGTGACCTTCCTGTCATCTCTAGATACCATCGATATAAATTCTACTCTGTAACTGAGCTTGTTATGGCAGAGAATTAATTAATCCAGGCTCAGGGTAGCCTTTTAGGTAATCCTATTTGGAATATGTTGCAAATTTGAGATGAATATATTGATAACCATTCTTTGAAGCAAGATACACAGATTCTCCCTCTCCTGACTGACTAGACTAGATCCAATTTGGAAACAAGCTAGTCTCACTTACATTGCTATGCTTCTTTCAGTATCAGGTTGGTACATCATCAGAGGTTGGTACTGGAAGATAAATCTTCCAAGACTGTTAGCAGCCTAGGTGTTGCTCAGTAAAGGCTTGTCCAATGGGTCTGAAAAAAAACTAGGGAATGTTGGAGTACATGATTATCTTTTATAAGGTCGTGTAATATACTGAGTCCTCATAATCACACAGCCTGTATGGAGATTTTCTTTGTGTGCTTGCCTGCCTACATAATTTGTGATGATTTTGAAGCTATCAGACCAGCCTAGACAAAACCTCTATTTTTGAAAGTTTCCACAGTGACCAAAGCGTATGAGAACACCTTAGATCTCTGTCTGAGCTGACCATACCCCCTTGAGTCTTGGGCATTAAAGTGTAAAGTCAACGAGAAGAGTACATCCAAGAAAATCTAGTTTCTAAGCAACGTGTTGAAGGTGCAATAGGGAAGGAAGATACAATGGAAGTTGCACCTTTCTTGAAAAAATAAGTTTTATCTCAAACAGAAGAAACAATAATTTCTCCATTGTTTGGAAATCACAATACATTCCTAAAACACCTTCCTAGTCAGAATAGAAATCCTAACCATTGGTTTTAGATGGCCAGGAAAGGGATCTCTCAAGTCTGTCACACAAATCTGAAGCCCTGGAAAGTATAATATAGTGTTACACAGTA
This sequence comes from Bombycilla garrulus, assembly GCA_013400315.1. Taxonomy (NCBI): domain Eukaryota; kingdom Metazoa; phylum Chordata; class Aves; order Passeriformes; family Bombycillidae; genus Bombycilla; species Bombycilla garrulus. The sequence continues at coordinate 1,234,346 of VXBU01013855.1, read as the reverse complement.
CAGGTGCATTGCTGAGATGACTTGCTGATGGTAACTTAGGGGAGGAAGATCTATTTCTCACAGTTGAAGAAAGAATTTTGTCAGTGACAAGAAGGTTGGCTTACATGCCTCACATTCCTCCGAGCTGAAAATAATGAAGGGAGGGAGGAGAGGGAAAAAAATCAAATTTCTACTGAGGAATCAGCAGGGAACTTAATGCAGGCACAATATTTCTCAAGACAAAGTGTTTTTTTGTTTCACCTCCATCTTATTCCATGAAAACGAACTCCTTCCCTCTCCCTCTCTTTATCAGCACAACGTTGATACCCTTTCCTGACAAAGATATTTTTACAGTCTTTAGTCTAGGTGTTGGAGCAGGATTAACTTCCTACAGAACTTGAAATAGTTACATTAAGTTAGCAGAGTTCCATGCAGGTTCATTAACCTGTCCAGTTTTACTAACTATGCTGAATTACTTTCTGCATCTACCGCTGCATGATTGTAACCTTCTGTACTCTCCCAAGTCTATCAAAAAACTTTATATTTAATTGAGACAGAATATCAATCCAATCACTGAAATGACAACTACAAACACACCTGAACTCCATAATTAATCAAGACTGTGTTTACCCCTGTATCGCTGGAATTCATATTATTTAGTTCTGAGTGACAGAAAATGTAGGTTTCCTGCAGGTAAGCATTTAATCTTATTGGAAAACTTTAATTGCTTTTACCAGGAGTTATTTGAACTCTATTTTGGATCTAGAATATGACTTCACTTATGTATATAAGTATCTAAAGTGGGGTTGCCAAGAGGGTGAATCCAGGCCCTTCTCAGTGGTTCCAAGCAATTGGAGAAGGGGTATAGTGCAGAAACTGACGCACAGAAGTTTCACCTTAATATAAGGAAGAACTTCTTCACTGTGCAGCACTGACTCAGCACTGCAACAAATTGTCCAGAGAGGTTGTATAATCTCCCTCACTGGAGATATTCCAGAACTGTCTGGACACAATCTTGTGCCATGTGCTCTGGGTTGACCCTGCTTGAGCAGGGATAGTGTACCACTGTAACCACTTCCAACCGGACCACTCCTGTAATCTTGTGACTGTGTGATTCACTGAGCCATGTCTGTAGACTGCGCAGGGGAGGGAATTTTATACTGCACTCCCTCCCAGACAATGTGCAGAATTTGGGAGACTTCTCTTAGCAAAACTCAGATTTCAAATATTTAACAGGATAAATGATCTTCAGAGTCTGGGAACATTTTCTAGAGTCATTTAAGCAAGCATAGACAAGGATTTGACTGCAAAACTCATGCAAAGTGTGGAGAGAAGCAAGTCCTTTGACAATGGACAGGAGCTCTCCTTGTAGATATCTTGTCAGCTCCTACAGATACTGTAGCAAGGCCTTTACTGTTTGAAAACAACTTCACAGAGTTCTTTAAATGCAAGCATGAAAGAAGTCTAAATTGACTGCCTGGGTCTTTTCTATTTAGAGCATTAATATTAAAAAATTGAGAGAATTCAGAGGTGTCTGTCTTGCTGAACAAAACTGAGATTTGCAACTCCAAAATACATAATGAATTACCTTTTTTACCAGCCTTGTATCGGTTGATTCTTGCATAAAAAAAGAGTGTCCTTCAGCATGAATATTGATAAAATTTTATCCTCAAAATTACTCACAGATAAAAAACCTAGAGAAGTATGCAATTCCAAATTGTTGATAAATATTTATAATTTTTTATTATTTTTTTCCATTAGAATAAACAAAATGAAAAAAAAAACCACAAGGTTGCTAGCTTACATGGGATGATAATTTCAATTTATGCATATATTATTTTGCAGAATTTTACATATACAACATTAACTTTTTGTGTTCACCCAGTGTTGTGTGTGACAGAATACAGAACAGAATGAATTTTATGTGTGTCTGCTTAGGTACGTAGCTTCTTATTTTGTAAATGTTCTCAAAATTCAGATGAACAATCAACAAGTATGATACTATTGCCCATGACTGAGACCTAGGATCCAATATATGATCATAACCAACCTGTGAGACTTATATTGACTATATAAGATATTTGTCATGACAAAATCAGATCTGGAACTTTGTTTAAAGAAAAACACGAAATCAAAGGCATTGTTTGAAATATCAATATGCATTAATATACCCACTAATGTTCTTTCTATAATACATCTTCATATACTTAACTGAAGGCAGAACTTATTGTGTCATCTATTTATACACGTACAATTTATAGTTTCTAAACTGGCATAGTGACTGATTTACATGGAACGCATGTAACAAACATAGTGCATATGCGGATATGAAATCACTGTCCAGGCCAGGAAAAATACTTCATTATCTAAATTAATTTGAATTTTAACATTCCTATCAGAAAATGTTTTTATTCTATTCTATGTAATCAAATGTTTTTGAGTGGAAATCTGTGAAATTATTATTAGAAAAAAATTTAGAAAAAATTAGAAAAGCAGCTTATATTTACTACATTGCTCCTCCAGTGACAAGAGTGATTCAGATTTTTTTTACCATTAAAAGCAATTGTTGAGGAAATGCTATATCCAAGTCTCCATATATAGCTACCAGGGGACAGAATTTTGTCTGAAATTGTTTATTTTTCTATCAGCTTTTGTTCAGGTATTATACAGGTGTAATTTGAAGACCAAAGGGTATATTCTGCCCTCATTCGTCACACCAAAACAGCACCTTGGCAAAATAACTGCAGTGCACCTATAAGAAGGCCCACAGAAACACCAGCAGAAAATCCATGAAGTACAAATATGTAGGATCTGCAGGAAATATTCATGTAGGACTGAGTACATATGTAATCAGGTCTCTGAGACAGAGTCTGACAAAGCATGAATAGCAATTGAATTTTAGTTTAGATTTTGTTTTGCTGTTTTTATTCGTACTCAGTCTCCTCCCTGTGAAATCAGTAGAACCATTACTGATTCACACCACTATAATGGTGTGCAGGTCAGCCATCTTATCTCTTACTTATTTTTAAAAGAACTCTGCATAATTTAGGCACTCTATAAAGGAAGAAAATTATGATGTGAAATCTGGAGCACATCATCTTCCATCAAACAGGCTACTATTTCACTTTGAAAATGCACCAGAAAGAGTTAATAGAGGTGGGAATGATAGCACATAAACCAGATCACAACAGCTGCACTCCATGTCCACTGCAGTTCCACATAAAGAAGGAGAATTAATTTTAATTGTATTTCAGTCATTGGCTTAGGTGATCTGGCAGCAATGCAGGGACTTTGGTATAATTTTGTTTCTTGGCTGTGGTCCACTTTGCCTCAACATTAAAATAATGGAATGCAGCCATAATACCAGAAACACTCTGGAAGAGGCTTATGGTCTGTCCAGGAGACGAGAGGATTCTATGTGTCTGATTTCCACTGGAAATGCTATAGCAGCAGCATGTGGAAGTCTTGAAGTGTAAGTGAGAAAAGAAAAGTGTGATTAAAGTGTAGGGAAAGCCTTACTTCCTGACAGCTCTGCAAAGCTGCGAGGGACAGCCAAGTATTTCCCACAGAATACTGAATGCACATAATAAGGAGGAAGGGTGTGTTAAATGGTTAAGACATTATGACCTTGTTTCAGGGAGACGTAGTAAGCCATGATCTGTAAGGATATTGTGAACTTAAATAAAATCTGATAGCAGATTAAAACAAACATTTGAAGAATACATTTTGTAACTTCACCATAGGCAAAATACCATTCCAGGGCCCACTCCTGTAGTGCTATAAATTTCTGCCAGTATCATTTAAAAAGTCATGTCCAACTAATTTTTTGAAGTGTAATATTTTCTTTGTTCTGGTTTCACATTTTACATACTTTCCCTATGCTAAAGGTTAGCAAATAAAAAAGTGTGTTATGGTAGTGCAGTCTCCAGAGTTTCTTTTCCCCTTCTCACTGTAGGGAAGTTTTGGATTTGTGTATCACTTTCAGCTTTGGTATGATTCTACCTCAGTGATTTTGAAAAGAACTTCACTGAGGGCATATGGCAAATGCCAGTGACTCGGTACATTTCTTATCAGCTATTTTCTTGATGACAAACTGTGTTTCCAGAGAAAAAAGCTGGGTTTGGACAATAACTTTTCCCCATAGTTATGGGAAACAGAATAGCCGCTCCATAGTTTTCTCTTTCACCTTCCTTTTATAAACCAGGTTTTGACCTGTGGTAACATCATAAAACCTAAGCAAATCCTTCTGAAATGCCACAGCTGTGATCATATGCCAGAATAAAAATTATCTGGTCAAGTTTGAGGCAAATGAAGCAAAGCATTTCTGTCAATGTGAGGTTTCAGACTGAAGTGAGCTCACATTAGTTTAGTTTGGTTTTTTTTTCTATTTTCTCTCTTTTCACTTGCCAAAGCTTCAAAATGGTTTTGCCTGAAACCTGCAAATCAGTTTAATGTTGTTGGACAAAAGTAGCAGAGACAAAAGGGTTGTGCCAGGGGGTTGGCCTAAAGGAAAAGCGGACACTGGGAGCCACATGAGAGAGCAGTAAGATGTCTAGCAAGGTGTGTCCTGGGAATAACAGAACACAGCTCTTGTTCCACCAGTTTTGGAAGCTCTATGAGAGGAGCAGAACAAGAAAATACATCTTAATGTAGTTTTTTGTTGTACAAGCAGAAACAAAATGTGGAAGTATTATCATGGGACTATTCACATATATATATTTCAAAGATTCTGCATAAAATGAACACCAAGCAAAGGGATATTAGCACATCTGAGAGTCAAAGAGAAAGAAAAAAAGCATTAAAATACTTTTTTAGACACCTCACCACCCCTTGCAAATTCTCTTACTCCTGCACTTTTCATTTGAGTACATGTGAAATATCACAGCTGAACTTTGCATGTTTAGTAGTGGAAGAGAGTTCAACTACTTTGGAACCTTAATCACTAAAGCAGTATCCACTGTTCATCACTGTTGCTTTTAAAATGAAATTATATTTTTCAGACTAATTCCTATGATCTATGATATGTTTTATGATATTGGCTGAAATTGTTTTTGTTCAGGCCCATACCCTGGTGAATGTGAAACCAGAGAGTTAGGCTTCAAGGTTGCTTCTGCTTTTCGCCCTTCTTAGATTTGGAAAATCTCTCTTTTTTTTCTCAACAAATGACATACCAAGATTCCCTTAGCTATAGATTTTGCCTCCAGGCCTTATCAGGAATTAGATGTGTCTCATAGAGCAGTCTTTGGTTCATATACCATAATCAGCTGAACACCCTCTGAACAAATATCCTTTCATGGACAGTAATCTTCATTCCAGGTTTTGGAAACCAGTCACCAAGTAAGGAAGGAATTTATTTTTATTTCCAGCACTGTACATGTGGGTGGGTATATTAAAAGAACTAAACCAACATTGGTCCTCCATGTTATCCTTCTTCTGTGCCTGAAGGAAATTGTCACGGTTTAATGGCCTTCTCTAATGTAAAAAAATAACTAAATAAAATTTAGTTTTCACCAGCTTTGTATTTAAGCTTTTTAGCACTTGATTTCCTAAAGAGTAGCTAATGATAAAAAGTTCCTACCTGAAAAGTGTTGCAAATCAACTAAATTGCCTTATGCTATAATTTGCATAACTTTTGAACAAGATAGTCACTGTATTCCAGGTAGTCTATATGTCCTGTTAGGGATCAAACATTTATTTCAGTCAAATAAATCTCTGTTTTCCCTCACTAAGCAGTGTTATATGTCTGTGCCGAGTTTGAGATTAAAAGATCAGGGACTTTGAAAACAGTTAAACATTTGTTCTACCATATCCCTCCTTGAAAAAAAGAAGAGCTTCTCTGTGAAAGAAAAACAACAAATTCATAGTTCTTTTTGAGATAGGATGCAGTGATCTGATACAGATAAGATGCACTCCTTTTGCCCTCTTCAAATGTTAAGCTATCTAATGCAAATATTATTTTCCAGTAACTGAAATCATTCATTTACCCACACCTCTAGAAAACCCTGAATGTAAATCTCTTTCACATACTGAAGTAGCTTTCACTAGCTTATTTTCATGAAACACTAATGGCTTTGTACTGTGACTGTTGTTTTCTTCCTAAGATTACGAAACTTTTTAAGGGTTGCATGAAAGCAAAGAGTACTTAGTGGTTTATTATTTCATTTCTACTTTTTTTTTATCATGTTTATATTAACCACCCATGTTATAAGTTTTAGAGTTGAATTTTTCATTTCAATTTCAATAGTTTACAAATACTTTTGATATATGTATTTTGGATATTATATGTTATGTTACTATTTAGGTGCAGTTTACCTGCAAAGTCATCCTCTACCTTATACTCCCTATGTAATTTTTCCCAAGTCTTTTCTGCTTCTCTTTCATGTTCTTTATTTTACTGCTAACTTTTAAAGAAATTTAGTATAAAATATATGCCTTTTACTTTTTTTTTTCCTTTGTAAAAATTAGCAATTATTTAAAGCCTTAAAGCAAACAGTAGTGGCTCTGCTGTATGATAGAGAAACCAGGGAACAAGAACTACTTCACAAACATAAGGCAAACAAGCCATCATTAAACTGCCTCCTATTGATCATACAGAGCAGCCTCAAATTGATTGAAGGGATTCAGCCAAAATAGGAAGTTCTTGTGGTGAGACGGCTGATATGGTCAGGCTGGAAAACCTCTCAAGTGCTTCCTGTGGTCACCCAAATTCCAGGGCCTTGCCGAACCAGAGGACACTCTGAATAAAGGATTTCTTAGAATTCTGCCGTAGTCAGGAGCTCTGCAAATGCCATGTGACTCAGTACTGGATGATTTCAGTTCCTTGAGCAAACTAAGATAAAGTAGAAAAATGTTTCCCTGCTTACCCTGGAAAGATTCCCATGAATAAGAGTCGAAGGAAGTTTTCTGTGTAGCTTTGCAGACATTTTGGTGGTATATGGCAGCCTTCAGCTTCACCTGGCTTCAGCATAAGAAACAGGAACTCCACTGACACCTGTTGCTGCATATTCTTAACAAGGATATATGAACACTATGAGTTTGGAAACTACAAACACATTCACCATGAAAAGTCTTCTGCAAAAAGGGTATATATTGTAACAAATTATCAGATGCTTCCTCAAAGCTCTGCAAGCCCTCAAGTCTTCCATTCCTGGTAGCAGGCAGAAGGGAAAAGAGGCTGATCCTCACTTTCCTTGCAGATATAGACTCTGAATGAAGAAATACATGCTGCTGTATTGACAAGATTTTGCTGGAAAACTGATTTTCTTTAGAGGACCTGAAACATAGTGCATTCATCTCTGCACCTTGGTTCACAGGCATTAGACTCTGCTCTAAACAAATGTGCAGAGATAAAAGTAACATTATCACCTCCTCTGTGGAGGAGAGGAACCAATCTGTGAATATACTTCCGGCAGCCAGTCTGCAGAGCTGGAACAAAGCTGGCCTCAGGCCTCCCAGGGCAGGACTCTCTCAGTGTTTCAGTTCTGTGTCACTGCTCAATCTCAAATCTATCTTAGTGGATCCCAGGAACAGAGACCTCTCTAGAAATCTTTTCCTTCATAGATCTAAAACACTGACATATCTTCCCCTTTCTCCAGTTTCTTTCTGTCCTACCTTTGGTGATCCTACACCAATTGCATACAGATCCCTTTTGCCTACTGGTATTTTGTTTAAACTCATGTGTGCTCAGTGGGTAAAATAGAAAATAAACACTTAAATCTAGCATCTAGTGTGACAAAATAGGATGCAGGCAAATTAAAATATTTTAGGCGTCTAGCTCTGATGAGGAAGAGATTAATTTTTTTGAAGCCAGATGTTCACCTGAGCTCTGATAAAAGTCAGTGGAGCATATACACAAATCCTTCAGAAGTGATCTATTTCACTTAAACCAACAGCTTCTACTAATCACATCATCTTTACTGGTAAGTAAAAGAGAATACCAAGGTGTTGGCTTTCCACCAAGAGCTAGACTCCTTCAGGCAGATAGATATTGAAAAAAATCTAGGTGGAGAAGTCTAGCCCAGAGACAGAGACAGATAGTAATTAAATAATGCAAAATCGAAGTTTTAATGATCAGCCTTCTTCCTGACCCTCTTTCATTTAGCAATGTAGATACACTAAGTGGCTTCATAATTTGTGTTCCTAGGTTCATTTAATAGGTCTTACAGACAGGGTTTTGCCTCTTTCACACATATATTCATAGAAGAAAAGGGACCCAAGTACCTGAAAATCCAAATTTAAATGCTCTGAATTAGCTCTTTCAAAATCTTTATTTTAAGACAGTGTAAACTCCCTGAGTTCTTAAAATTTCCTTCTACATTTTCATATATGTGCTATTACCTGTTGTTGCTCATAGAAGAGGGTGTCTTTCCATTTGAAGAGATAATCAGTCTAGGTCCTACTTCTGGGAGCCTCATTCTCTGCTGATCATGGTTCATAGTTCAGTGATTCCAGTTCTGCCCTTGAATCTTGTAGGCATCACTAAGTTCAACATCCCTGTTTCTAAATCCCTGTTTGTTTCTGGACTTAAATACATCCATTGACATTTAAATATGAGCTGTTTCTTATTTATTTTAATTTTTTTTTCATTTTTGACAGCTTCCCAAGGTTTGAACCTTTAAAAGTCTTGATTATGTCATGAACTATCTTTCAAGTGCTCTAGTCTACTTGTAAATATTGTGGCCATCATTTTTTTTGTCTGTGTAAGCCAATAAATGTGTGAAATATGCAAAATCAGATAGTTCACAGGGGAAAAGGTGTCTAGTTTTTGACAATGGTGACTGATTTCTTTCCAGACCCAGTCTTGTTATAACTATTTGTTACCAGAGACAGTATTTAAAGAAAATTTTATGAGTATAATTTTTGGCTCAAATCCTTGCTCTATGGCCCTTACAAAAGAGAAAGGATGTAATAAGATTTTGTAATGCAGCCTTTGAAGGTATGTTCCAAAGAAGTCAGTTCAGCATTTATTGGGGAAACCATGTTCAGAAGGAATGTCAACCAGCTCTGAGCTAGTTCAGTTGTAACAATTTAATTTTGAGTTGGAGCCTCCTGGGCTACTGTTTTTTCCTGGTTATTGATCTCATTAATTACTAGTCTTCCATCCAGAAACAGGGAGAATCCAGGAGAGTAAAGTGGAAGAGTTCCAAAGAAGGTCTGTGAAAACATTGATTGGAGGATGTTAGAAAGTACAGGAACTTGGTGTGATTGCTATCACACAGCAGGTGCAGTGGCTTTATCACCAAGAAATAAAAAATTATAAGATCTCTAGTTTTCTTTATGAGAGCATCCCCCGAAGGATAATATGAGGCAATTTGCCCAGAGGGAAATGAGTGGCCATGCTTGCTCAGCCTCCTCTTCCTGCAATAATTTTTGAAAGGGGTGAGGTTTATTGGAAGGCTGAATTGATGCTGATGAAGCAAATGAACTGAGTGAAAAATATCCACCCCAGCTACAAAATGAGAATCAATTACAGCAGAGTTCACCCTCTCCATAGTCTACCTACTGCACATGTGATTCACCCTTAACCACAGTGCAGTCATTCAGAGAGAATACCGAGGTCTCACTTCCAAATTATTACTCAGAACTGAGTAGGAGGAAGTCCCTTTTTAGTAGTGTGATGGGTTCTAGAATCCATCTCAGAACTCCTTGGCAGGATGGAAACACTTTCTCTTGGACCTGAGCTAAGTCTGAAATGTTTAATGAGTTGAGTCATATCATGAAGTAAGGATGAAAAACAGATGATCTGGGTGAGGTCCAAAGTACAGCATGCCTAAATCTGGGCTTCCCCATCGTCACTCAAAGTGTGATAGAGTATGCCCTCAGCAAAGTTATTTTTTTAAGCATCTTTAAAAAGCCAGGCTTTCAACAAGGGTAATTAGTGGGGATTGGCTGCAGTCTATTTTTGCTCTTGTGCAGGAAAGAAACTTTTTGTTTGTTTGTTTGGGGTTTCTTGGTTTGGAGTTTCTGTTTGATTTTCCTCTTTTGCAGCATCAAAGAAACTCCAGTTGTACAGAATGATGGCAAAGTCTGAAGGACAGCCATGGTTTGACACCAGTACTCCGACTACTGCTGAAATAACAGAATCCAATATTTGTACCTCTAGAAAATGTATATAATGACATATAGTGTTAGATGTTTATCTGGAATTAGGTTGCTTTCACTAGTAGGTGATTACTCCACTAGTGTTCTTTAGGAAATCTGACACAAATCTTCTATGCATTTCCCCTCTCCCACTAAATGAAAGCTTTGCTTTCTGCACTTCACTTTCCCCACCTATGAAACGGGGGAATCTGAAGGACTAAAATTAATAGCAAATATTCATACCACCATGAGAGAAGCATAAAAGCACAGCTGAAATACTGAATAAAATGTAATGACACAGCCAGATAGGATTACAGCTGAATTTTACAAACCAGAATGTCTTACTGGGCTTCATGAGCCTCATGCATTGCTAGAATCAGAGGACTGATTATAGGAATTACAGAGAAAATCTAAACCCTCCCTCTCTCCAAAGAAACAAACACGAGTAATTTTTAATGGTAGTGAACTGTCTGGAAAATGAGATTTGAGTAGGATTAATTGTGTTGACTGAATGGGAATAATCATAGAGAAAAAGTCCCAGTCAAAAGACTCTCATCTCATGTGCTAACAAACTGCATAGAGGTAAGTCCTTGAGGAGATTCCAGTATAGCCTGGATAAAAAACATTCTGGTTTTAGTTAAACTGTGGAACACATCGCAAAGGAAACCATATTTACCTCATAGAATCATGACAGAATGGTGTAAGGGACCCTAAAGATCATGTAGTTCTAAACTCCCTGCTGTAAGTGGCCACCTTCCACTAGACCAGGTTGCTCAGGGCGCCATCCAACCTGGCCTTGAACACTTACAAGTGCAGGGCTTCCATAGCTTCTCTGTGCAACTTGTTGCAATGCCTCACCACCCTCACAGGAAATAATTTCTTTCTTATATCTAGTCAAAACCCACTCTCCTTCTCATGTCTGAACCCACTCTCTTGCCGTTTGGATCCATTCCCCCATGTTCTCTCATTACATGCATGTAAATGTTCTCTCTCCATCTTTTCTGTTGACTGCCTTCAGGTTCTGGAAGGCTGAAAAGAACCACCTCTTTTCCAAACTGAAAAATCCCAATTCTCTCAGCCTTTCCTCATACGAGAGGTGCTCCATCCCTCTGATTATTTTGGTGTCCCTCCCCTGGACTCTCTCCAGCAGGTCCATGTCCTTCCTGTGCTGGGACCCCAGAGCTGCTGCAGCACTGCAGGTGGGGTCTCAGCAGAGCAGAGCAGAGGGGCAGAATCCCCTCCCTGGCCCTGCTGCCCACGCTTCTTTGGATGCAGCCCAGGACACGTTTGGTTTCTGGGCTGGGAGTGCCCATGGCTGGGTCATGTCCAGCCTCTCACCCACCAGCACTGCCAAGCTGTTCTTGGAAGAACTGTTCATTCATTCCCCAGCTTTTATTGACAGTGGAGATTGCCCCAAACCAAGTGCAGAACCTTGGACTTGGTCTTGTTAAACCTCATGACATTCCCAAGCTTCTCGAGCTTGTCCGGGTCCCTCTAGATAGCATTCCGTCCTTCAAGTGTGCCATCTGCACCACTCAGCTTGGTGTCACCTGCAAGTTTTCTGAGGGTGCCCTCAATTCCTTTGTCTATGTCGGTACTGAAGATATGAAATAGAAGTGGTCCCTGAAGGACACCACCCTCTAATTGCCTGAAGGGACATGTAAGTCCGATTTTGGAGTCCATGTTCAAGAAACTGCTCCTTCATGCTTTAAGACTCTTTATATTTAATATTTGTGCCTTTCTTAATAAATTTATATCTTCTTTCATGCACCTTTGCAATAGCTGCTGCCTTGGAAGGTGTGAGCAGAACAGCTTCTATACTTATGTCCACAAGGATTCCTCAGATTAATCCTCAAACTAATAATTTTTTAATCTAAAGCCCTAGAGGACTCAGTATGATAGATTTCAGATCAGCAGATAAACCCCATGATATCTGAACAAAAAACTTCTCTATATTTGACTTTACCTTGAACATGTTAGCTCTAGTGCTAATATTCTACTCGCTATGAGCAGAAGAATAGAATATGTGTTCTTCCCTTTTTTCTTAATTTTTCAGTGAGAAAAAAAAAAATCCCATTTTCCCCTATCAGGTTGGAAAAGTGTATCTGTAGCTGGACATCCAGGCTTGTGAGAGACTTGTAGCTGACAATCATCCTTCTGAGCACAGCTGGCCATCCACCTTTCTACACTAGGTTTCTCCATTCCTGACCTTCTACAAATAATCACATCAAGCACATCTTCTTGGCAGTAAGTGGCAGAGAAAAAGAAAGGTGCAGAAAAATAGTTTATTAGCCTTTTTGTCTTGTCACTGTGCAAGCCTATTTCACGTTCCCTAATCCTTTTTGTGATATCACAGTGCCTTACTCAAATGAACACGTTCTCCCTTCCTTCTCAGTAAACATGTAGGAGATTAATGAAAAGCTAACATAAATCTAAATTATGAAAACAATTTCTCTAAGTCCTTCCTGGTCTCTAAAGAAAAAAAAAAAAAAGGAAAGAAAAGAAAAGAAGGAATAACCAGTCTCCTTGGCAGGTGGGGGAGGGGAAAGTTGGGGGGGACAAAGAAGGATTATGCTGCAAGTTCTCTCTGAGTATTTGCCTGAGGTCTCACTGTAAATATCTTTTCTAAAAACAATTAATGAACTAAAGTAAAGTAGGATTGGAACAATGTCCCAGTACTGTGGTATTTCCTTATTTATATCTTTTTTGACTGAAATTTGCAATAAATGTGTCTCATTTTTTTGTTTGCTTTTGTTTTTGTTATAGTAAATGTTCAGCATTTTGTGTCATGATGGGAATTTTAATGAATGCAAAACAAAAGCATTAGTGAGGAGTAATGCCTAGGATATGAATCAGGTAGGTACATGTATTCATTAGCACTGATTACTAACACTCTTTCATGCTATTGTACATCGTAATGCAGGTCAATCAGATGCACCACAAAAAGACTTATAAAAGAGTTACTGACACTTTTCATGTTCACTTCCAACTCTGGATTGATCCAAAGTTTGTTCACAAAAATGCTGGTGTAATCTTAGCCCAGAACACCAGAGCTTCCACTCTCTTTTTGAGAAGTACAGCCCTCTTGAGGGTTTTAGAAATGTAAGTGCCCAGAAGAAATGGGTCCTGAAAAGAGTCTGCTCTGAACAGCAACCTTTACACATGTCACAAGTGAAGGAATGTTTGTGCCTACCCATGGGGAATTAAGTACTTCCCCTTGCAGCCCAGCCACTTCAAAGATAAAGTAGCAGCTTTTTTTCTTTCCTTCTGTTTATTTTTTTAGTCTCCTTCAGGATGCTAAGGTAAGCAACAGGTATGCAGTGCTGATCAATGCAACTTATTTTATAATAGACACTGGAAATCAGAGAAATTCCAACAGAGCAGTGGAAAAAGTCCCACATTTGGTGTATAACATATAATATTGCCGGCGTTTCATCTGAAGCAGAAGCAGCACAGTCTCAAACACAGAGGCATTTTTCAGAGGCATAGGAAAAGAGAACCTTAGCTGGTGCAACCCTTTTGCTTTCAGTCAGATCATACGTTAGGTGAGTTTGACAGTTATGCCTTTAAAACAACTTCCTTTTGCTGCTGCCTGGATAAAACATAGCGCTAATGTGCCTTTTTTATTTTTTTTTTCCTGAATTGCCAATTCCTTCAATGAAAAATTGATAATATGTTTTCATTCCAAGAGAAGATTTTTTTCCTCAAGAAAATAAGCAAGCACTCAATCAAAAATATCTCCATGTAATAGTGTAATGACTTAAACCCTTCCTCTAGCCAAATGCTTCCTAAATGGTGTTTCACAGCACAGACAGTACTAAATCTGTGGCCATCAGAACAAATAGTGTTCATTCAGTCTTTTTCAGACTATGTTTCATTTGTCTTGGTTTTCTGCAGCAGAACCTGCAGCTATGAGTTTTGTAAATTCTCAATGCTTTCCTACAGCTAAACAATTTCATATCCTAGTACCTTTTTGAAGAGAGAAAACTTTCTGGTGTGTTTGGTTTTATTTTTTTAGCAATGATTATCTCAAGTAGCAGATGCACACAAATGAGCTCCTTCAAAGCTTGTAGACATTTCAAAGGCTGAGTTACAAGGGTTCTGCTGTCAGATCTTGGACCTTATTATATTTCCAGGATTCCCTCTAACAGTAGTAGTGGAGCTTAGACATGTGTTAATTAGCCCAATAGCAGCTAAGTAGGATGAAATAGAAAAGACAAAAGAGATGTGGGTTTGATAGTTTAGTAACTGATTGATGAGAAATGGATGCCAATATGTATTTTGAAATATACACAATGGGAAATATTTAATTCAAATTTGAACAACTGTCCAGCACCTGGAATGGTCTGTGTGGGATGAGATAGAGATCACATCAGAGCCTTGAGAAGCAGCATGGATCCTCAGCCTTCCTTCCTTCTTCATCACAGAAGAAAGCTTAGGAAGCATGTAATGAACCAAACTGTATAGATCTCTAAGCTTTTTAGAGGACTTTGGAATGGTTGCAGCTTTTTAAACTTCATTTTTTGTGAGAGGGTTGCCTCAGAACCAGTGAGACTTTGCTTAAGATGGAGTTCTGGGCTTTAGGGAGCAAAATTACCCTAGTATACCTGAACATCAGTGGAAAAATTACACATCTTAGGCAAATATATAGGTCAAGACTATAGGGCAGTTGAATTAGATGCTAGAGTATTTCTGAGGACCTAATGCACAGTTTCCATGTGTACCTGATTATTTTTAATCATATTTTGCCTTTAAGAGTGTCTCATAATTATATTACTTCTCTAGGTCAAAGCACACTATTTTACATTTCTATATTTTAATAATTACCTTGCTAGTTGTATTTCTTTTTATGCATTTACTATTCGTAGTTCCTTTGTTTGCTGATCAATACATGGCAGAAAATTTCTCATCTATAATAGCAGGCAAATTAGACTGAGGATGCAAATGGTACTGGTAATTTTTCAGTAAATTATTCAAAACACTTGACAGATATTCTCACAGGGTCAGGATTATCAAATGCTTGAGGAATTTTCCAGTGAACCCAGGATAATTTGAATTATATGTTTGATAACCTGTAAAGGGAAATGCTATAAAAGGCGGGATAATGACAGACTCTGTGATACAGGTCAGTCCAGGCAGAACGAAAATGAACTGAATCCCAAACCATTTCTTGTAGGAACTTAGAATGATTTCTAGAAATCACAAGTAAGCAGGCCTTGGTCCAACTTGGAGAAACATTCTTGCCTTTAAATGTTTGTCCAAAATGAGACACAGCTCAGAACTTAAAAAATTCAGCTCACTATTGTTCTTTGGAGGTCTGATACATGAATCAAGGAATGATATACAAAGACTCCTTTTGATTTTAGCAGACTTCAGATCAATTCCCATGTGAATTGCAGGAGACATCGTATCAGCGCTTAATGAAATGGAGATAAGCATCCGGATACATTCACCTTATTTGCAGGAAGATAATACGCCTATGTTTGACATATTGAAATTGAATACTGTGACATTTTAGACTCTATGGTTCAAATAATTTTCTCTTATCAGAGTTTTCTCTACTGTAAACTGGATCTAGATGGTTATTGTTCTTTTGTTCCCTGCACCATTTATGAGAAACACATTCATGGGTCTATGCACTTGATAATCTCATTCATCCCTCATGGTATCATTCTGTGGGTTGTTGCAAAGAAACCTTCTGGCTTCATTGAATGCAGGTTTGCTGTGAAAATTTGCAATATCATGTAAAGAGCTAGTACTAACAAAATGGTCCTTTTCTTTCTCCACAAATCCAAACACTTATGGACCAAAAAAAGATCCCAGTGGTCTTCTCCACTAATGTCAATGGGTAAGCTGGATATGGAGTACACCTAGGAGCAGCAGGACATAGAGAGGGGGAAAGCAATATATCTGTGCCCTTCCTTTCCCAGTAAGGTTGACAGAGGTTTACTAATTGCAAAAGTTCATATTGAACTGGACTGTGCTTGAATTAGAGTACAGACAGTAGTATTTTGCATCCCAGTCCCTAAATAACATTTTAACTGATGTCTATGAGCCTCATTCTGTACATTACTGCTGCAATAGAGAGCACCTTGTAAAAACTCTGAAACAGACAGGTCAATGGAGAAGCCCCTTAGGAGTCCTGGGAGGCCTCCTTGCTTTTGATGAGACCCGCTCACACACAGTTTAAGGGACAGTAGGTCTGGATACTGTAAAGTTAGTTTATAATAAAGCACTATATGTATATGCATAAAGCACAGAAAAATGCCTCCTATCCTTCAATTCACATTACAGTGACTATCTTTTCTTGGAAGAATGAGGTTTGGCAATTGTTCTTTCATTTTTAGCATTAGACATAAAATATGATTTCTTATTGAAGTTGCTTGCTCTAGAGCATTTGTTTATGCGTAGCTCTGAATAAGAACTAATCCCCAAAACTACCATTTTTCTTTAACTGTGGTTGACTTCAGTTTTCAGAGTTCTTGGAGCATAGTTCATTGCTGTGTGAGCATCCAAAAAGATCTTAATACTTTATAGATGTTATCTCAATAGCTTTTCTTTCACCTTTATTTGAAATGAAACTCATCAGCTAAGTGTAGATTAAGACAAGACAATGTACCTGGGTCACTTCTTTTCCATGGCAATATTCCAACCCAAGACTGCTATTGCTTTTTAGTTTCTGAGATACTTGCTAGTCACTAACTCTTCATATGCTGTTACCAAAATGTGAAAAAATAGAAGGTATAAAATGAAATATGCATATGATCGTCTTTTAAAATCATTAGTATTCCTGCTAGACCCACCCAAATTCCTTGACTAAATAGCAAGGCAATTTTGATTGTAGGAAGTAATTCATTTGTAAAACATTCAAGTCTTTCCTCCAGGTTTCGTTGTGTATATGTGTGTCTTGTTTTATTCAGTATTTTGGGGGTTTGTTTGTTTCCAGAAGAGGAAATATCAAGAATAGACCACTATTTGCTTATTTAAATGTAGGAGTCTTCACACATTATAATTCTAATTTGTTTCTCTCATGGAAAATAATCTAAAAAAAAAAGACTTTTCACTGTGCACCAGTTAAAAATTAAATTACATAAGCTAGAAAATTAGAGGTTTCCCTTTGGCTGGATACAGATGACCACAATTACACACCATGTAAACTCTTCCTATCCTTCCTGTACTAACCAAATTCATGTTTATTCCAACTTTCAAAAGAGAAAACTGTCACTGATTGTAAAAAGAACTATCAGGACTGCCATGTGTGTGTGTGAAACACACTTTATGTGTGTGTGAAATACAGGTCAAACTGAAAAAAAGTGGGAATATTTTTTAGGACTATTGGTAACAACAGAGATGAAGTAATAAAGGAATTTATGCATAAGATAGCCATGTTCATCTTGATCTAATTGTGATTATTATTGCTCCTCTCCTGGAAAGCATCTCTGTGCAGGACAGCACTGAAGCAGATGCTTAATTTGAATTGTGTGTTTGTCCTTGTGAAATCAATTAATATAATAATAATTATGACATTAGGTGTTAATCTGAAAGGGACAGATTTCAGCACAAACCTCAGCATTTTCTTGAATCCAGTCCAGGCTATATTTTAGCAGAAGAAATATTTTCATGGCTGTGACTAAGATTTGTAGGAAGAAATAATGGATTTTATTAGATTAATTGTTTGGGCTTCTTTGCCCAAAAGCCAAACTGCTCTTTAATTAATAGTAAACAAATTATTGCTGCAAGTATAAAGAAAAGCAGTGGGACTCAATCTTGTTTTTCTTATACAAAAAATTTACTTCTTACTGTGCTACCTGTTGAGACAACAGCCCTCAGAGGAAAGCCTGTTATTTTTTTGCACATATTCCCAATTGACTGCTGTCCAGGTATTTCTCAGATGACCCAGAAAGCAAGCTTTATATTATTATTGTGTTATACTCCATTAAACTTGATTTCTGAGACAGAGGTGGTGTGTGTGGACTTCAAATCTCATCACTTAATATGTACACTGAACCTTTATATTGGAATATTTTACACAATGAACAAAAGAATGCCATTTGAAAAAAGCATAAAAACCTATTTTGACTGTATGCTATTCCATCCTCTCTTATCTAGCCACTTTATCCACATGGATTTCTTCCAGGAGATAAATCTTTCAATCAGGATTTCTTTATGAGCTGCAGCCCTTGTATTGTGAGGTGTATATCAAAATTTCAAGACAAATTCTATTCTCTTGATTTTGGTAAATAGTACAAAAGCTTAAAAAACAAGAAACCTTAGATGTCTATTCATTCAAGTCAGAATAACCTTTTGGAATTTTTTTCTGCTCAAGACAAGTGAACAAGGCTACTCTGTGTATTATCCTAAATATATAGAAAGTCTCATATATTAGATCAAATTAAGGCACTAAAAAGACTTTAGACTGGCCATAAAGGTTGTTTTAAATCAATTTCTGATGTATCTTGTTAATTTATTTGTTCATTACATTGTTATGTGATGGCACACAAGGATGCCCTCTTAAAAGCTCTATGAAAAATAGTCATAATGAATTTTATATCTCCTGTAGTGAAGCTTAGGTGTAAGGGCCACTACTGTTTACATTCAGGTACACATACCTCCTTCATCTTCTCTGAAATTTTCCCCGTCCTTTCTCTTAACCAGATTTGTTCTGCCATTTCCAGAGTTCTATTTTGTCATTGCCTATCAAGGCTAGCTACTGCAGATAGATAAAAATAATAATTTTAATTCCATTAGAAATTCATATTTTTTTTTCTTGTAAATTCTCCATTTTAATGTATTTAAAATAAACCAGAAACCTCTACAAAATCCAAACTACCAAGCCTATCTGGAAATACTTGTACATACCTTATATACCTTATATTTGCATTACATATCTAACTTAAATATTTTCATTTTAACAAAGTCTGATATAAAATGTCCTCCTCTGCATTTCTACAGCTTTGCATATAAACTGGTATTATTTCCAGTTGTGTCAGATGGACTGTGCTAGTTGTCCAGGCAATGGCTACACCCAACATGCCCACACCTCATCACGCGCACTTCTGTTCAGGATCTCTGACAAAATCTCACGGGGCAACAGGGTCTTCAAGGATCTGTGTTTCCCTCTGTGTGGCTCATCAGGGTTTGAGTTATTTCCACTCTCATCTCAAGTTTAAAATGCAAGGTGTAACTGACAGCCAAACCCTCTGAAATGATGGGCTCATAACAAAACCAAGGTGTGCACTAAACTCTGTATGTCTCTCCTGTTGTCCTAGCTGTGGAACAGTGGGAGTCAACTCAACAGTGTTTCTGCAAAGAAAACAACGACCAATCAGACAGAGGAGGAAATGGTGAGGAAATCTGTTTGCCCTACTCTTGAATGGGTTGTGACAAAGGTAAATGTAGTGTATTTTAACTTGCTTTTAACAACGGAATCTTGAAAAGGAGTATTCAAATTGTATCCTAATATGAAATTAGTCAGGCTTAAATGAACATGAGATGTTTTTTCAAAATTAAACAAATTCTTTAGCTACCCTAAAATTTTAGGTTTTATAAACCTCACTGAATTTAGTCTCAGACTAAATCTGACACATGCTGACAAGCACCCCTTGGAGCTGTGTTTTAGTGTGAAAGCTTTTGTTTATAACAAAAAACCTCAGGAATTGCTAAAAATCTAATTGTGTATCTGTCCAAAGTACAAGCAATTTCCCCATAATGCAATTACTTAATTATGGCATTTTAATTTTATTAAAAATGGCAAGTTTATTAGAGTGCTTACAGTAAGCCACAGCAGAAGGATATTGACTCTTTGAAAGATCTTTCAAAATTGTGTAAACATCACTTTATTTGCAGTGCGCAGGCCAATCTTTCCTATTAATGAAAGATTCCTTTACTAATTTCCCATAGTAAAGCAGTTTATAGTATTTTCTAAATGAACTGAGCAACATCAGCTTTCAATGCAACAGTGTTATTTTGAAACCTTAGGAACTTTTTTTTTTCATATTCCACCTGGGAGCTGATTTAAGAACTGCTCTTTTAAAAGCTATGTCTTTCTTAATATTTTAACAAGTTTACAGATCTCCTGGGGTGTTCTGTAATATTGAAGTTGCTTCAAGAAAATGTTCCAGTTTCAGTTTTAGAGTCATTCAGGCAGCTTTGTGAAATTTTACTGAGCTAAAACAAGGTTAGTTGGATGACACTATACAGTTTCTGTTTCATTCCTTCACACACTTATCTCTGCTGAATAATTTTTTCTTTCCATCTTCTTTTCGAAAGTTGTATATTTTAGTATTCATCCTAGTTTTGACAGTTTATTCCTGAGCCTAATATTTTCTTTCTGAATCAGGTCCTGTTGAAGTTCTCATTGATGTCACTGGATCCAAACAAGTGCTTTTGCTTTGCTCTGAATTTAGATGTCAAATATCCAACTTCAACTTGTAAACCAGTGGCTACTGTCCTTCTTTTATGCATTTCCGTGTCCAGATTATGTGAGAAAGTTGTTGTATAGGAGAGAAATTTCAAAATGAGTGATGTACAATGGAATTTACATTATGATGAAGGCAAAAAAAAAAGAAAAGAAAAAATTTCTCACTTGTGGTCTTTAGTGCAAAATATTTTAATATCAGGTGCTCAGATCAGTGGAGGAGATAGGTTAATTAATGGTTTGTGCATCATAGTCACTTATATTTTCACAAAATTCAGTGGAAAATTATTACAAAGGTCTTTCTACAACTATATTGATCAGGTGTACCTGACTGCATGAAAAACAGTGTGTTGTCAATCATGTGCAGTGTGTTCTCAAACTTGAAATCATATAGAGAAAGGGCTAAGCTACATACAGAGCACAAGAATTTATTTCTTGTGTGAACTTTCTAAATTTGGTCCTTTTATATGTCTAAAATAAAGTTATAGCAGGGCATATCCATCAGGTTTTCTAGTCAGAAAATAAATATGAAATGAAAAAGAAAATTTTAATTTGCCTCCTGGAAAATAAAAGGACCGATGCTGTTAAAAAACACTATTCTCTCAATTATGAGAACAAACATAGAAAAATAGGAATTTCCCGACTCTTATATGGACAGAATTGAGTTTTTAATCTCATAGGTACAACAGACAAGTGAGTTAACTACTCTGGCAAATCTATCTGTTTTCTTTTTCCTAAATATAAATTGGAAGAAATTCTGGAAGCATAGATCCAAGAGGGGCAGGAAATTACTCTGATGTTTAGATGAACTGTATGGAAGTGAATTTCTTTAAGGCTCCTTGCTGAAAGGACACACCTGGCAGCCCACTCTCACTCAGGTGAGTGCCTGCACTCAGAGAGAAGGTCTGATCTGCTGTGAGAGTATGTCAACAGTGTTTGAGCCAAGTGAGTGTCACAAAGGGCTTTAACTGTCAGAAGCAACTTCTTAGGCTTTACTTATAATTCAATAACCAGCCAGCATGTGTCAGAGTATTGGTGCCATATGTACAGCAAGAACTGCAACCTAATCCTTTACAAATGCATTCATATATTGCTTTACAATCAGGTTTTGTAGCTGTATGTAAATTTCATCTTTTGATACTTTTTACAGCATATGTTTTGGCTTTTCCCTCAGGCCATCTTTATCGCCAACCTTCATGGAGCATGTCTTTGCTCCCACTGGAAGCATGGGCTTGAATTTGCTCTGTACAGGACCTCACATACATGTGTAAGAGTGGTGGGGTATTTTTCTGGTGTATGTATAGTTTATGTATATCAGTCTGTGCATGTGCATGAAGAAGTGTGTGCGTGTTTGATGTGTGTACTGTGTATATGTATTTATGCTGTGCTTGTGCTGGAACTCACTGCTGCATGTGGTTTAGGATAGTGAGGGCACACACTCAGCCAGGAAGAGACATAACCTGAGATGATTTAAATGTAATTCTATGAAAACCAATTAGTAATCAAATAGAGAGACAAATTACATCCAAATTACATCAGATGCTTTTTTTTTTTGCTTTTTTTTTTTTTTTCTGGCATGGGCTGTGTGTTGGCAAATGCACAAGAAAACAAAACCTTCTGGTCACTGGGAATGATTTCCCACCCCTTTCTCTATTTTAACAGAGCTGAACCAGGACATTTCTTGGGCTCCAAACTCTTGAAACAAATAGATGCTACAAGACTTCTGCTACTGAAAAATTCATGCTTTTCTCTTCAGCTCAACCCTCCCAATCAACAAACATCAGCCCCTCCTCATGCAAGTCCAAAGCCCTTGCAAAAAACACTCAACTGTTTGTCCAGCACACTAGCTGAATTCTCTATACTAAGTAGAAACTACTTTCAAGAGCTCACTGAAAATATTTAGACAGAATGATACAGGACCATAAGTAATGATGTATCCAAGGATATTTCTATGTAGAATTTAATAATGATTGATTCTATTTGCCTTTGCAGACTGAGTAATGACTTGTCTTTACCATCCGGGTACCTGTTTAGAGGCTGACACATGCTAAACCAATCCATGCCAACCACCAAAAAGCATTTAAGTGAATCCCAACAAAGTCTGGAATATTCAATTCTAGATAAAGATGAAGTCATTTTAAGACATAAGTGACTATGCCATTTTTCCTTCCCAGAGATAAAAATGTCTCACACTGGAGAAGCAAACAGGTATATGAGATCTCCATCATCAACAGTGTTTGGTACCAGTTGCTTCAGTGGTAGAAGCAAAAAAACCTCAGAATGCCTGCAACAAGTTATTCTTTGTCCTGGGAAAGTTATATTTTAATATCCCATAGCTAGAAGTTGACTATTGTCCTTAAGTATGAAGCCGTACTTGCCTTCCAAAATGTCTTTATTTGATTTTATTTTTGGACATCTACTCTTAGAAAGTAATAACTGGCTATCTAAGCCTAGTGACAGAACCATTGACAGTGGCTTCAAACAATAGAAGTCATTCTTCCCCACAGGTCATTAGATCCCAGGAATATGTGAATGAGGCATTTAATTAAAGAAAACTCAGTACTAAGTTTCAGTACCCTCAACTCAGGCAATGAAAGCAGGAAATTTGGTCCTGGCCTGCAAAGTGCAGGGCTTTGCACACTGCCCCTCTCCTCCACCTGCATGGTACAGATCTAGTTTGAAAAAAATATTTATCTTGACAGAATGTTTGCTGTGATACTAGAAGAAAAATCTGGAGCAATTGAAAAAAAATCCAGAGCAATTGTATTCAATGTCCAAGTCAGGTACAATTCTCATTTGGTTGTGTTTAGGGCTTAGGAACAGGAATTTCCAAGTTCCACTTAGGTCGGTAGAGAGGCCAGACCCTTCAGGCCACACTCTCAATGAGTTAAGTGTAGACAGAGCCTTAAAGGATTATGCAGCAAAAAGTCTCTTTAATCTTTTCACAACCCATGGAAAGATGAGCCTTAATTAAGAAGTTTGCAGAAAGGAACCCACTTCAAGGGGAGACCTAAAAGTCTAAGGATAAAAAATGTCTAGAAAAAGCAGAGAGACTGGGACACATTTGGATGCAAATGTGCAGCAAGTCCACCATTTTAATGCTATTGTTGTTGGTTATCAACTATAGATGCAGGTTTCCATTATTATGATCAGCATGAGACACTAATAATTTATGGGAGCTTCAGGATGTTGGAAGAGGCCTCAGGTGAATCAAGTGAATGCCCAATGACTGAAGGGGAAGCTGGCTTCAAGGACACCATAATTTCTCAGAAGAGTCTTGAAGAATAAAAATCTTCTGGCTCCTGGTGGAGAACAATGAGGACATGAATGCCTTAAAAACACAGTAGATGCAGAATAAATTGATGGGGACAAAATACGCAAAGAATAAATTTACCCACATTTCTCTCTTTCACCTGTCCCACCCAGATGTCAGTCCATCTATGTCTTTTCCCCAGTCATCTTCACACCCTGGTCCTTGCTCATTTGTAAGGTCAATCTGCATGATTGATAAATACCATTTGTCCTCCTCCTTTGAGTCCTGGAAAGTCTTAAGAATGAGGCATCATCCCTACTAAGGTGCAAAATAGCCGTTTTGAAGGACCCTTTAATAACAGTAATCACAAAAAGCCAAAGCAAATGTTCCAGGAGAAACTTGCGTCACAGTTTCCTGGCTGTGCCTAAAATCTTCAAACTGCTGCTAAAGTAAATGGAGCATTTTATCTCTACTGTATTATTTTGTGTGCAGGGAGGAAAAAATGCCGGTCATTCTTTACATAATTTTTCCCAAATTCCCAGAGTAAATTCATCTAGTTTCTCAAAAAAAAAAAAAAATTAAATAAGGAAGGCAGGAAGTAATTTATTTTCCTTCTTGATTACATATTTTCTATTAAAAGAGAAAGAACTACAAGTTGACCTAAGTCAAGTACATCTGTTATTTTCTTGCCATGTGCAATTGCTCTGGTTTATGTCCAGTTTGGTAAAGTTCCAAGGATCATTCCAGAGAAAATTTTAGAGGAAAAATGTACATATAATCTGTGTATGCTGATTGTAGGGAGATGGGAGAAAAACACATTTTATTCTGAGAAATTATAAGCTTCATTGCTGATACATGTTTGATGTAATGAGGACTTACTTTCTATGTTAGCATTTTCCCATTCTTAATTTTCTGTGTGAATAGTTGATTATTTGTGCTAATTTTATCATGACTTTGCATTAATAAGACTCAGTATATGTTTCATAATATTCCCTGGTGAAGGTACTTGTGATTTCACATTGTCTAGTAAACATGAATATAACAGAAGATTTGGAGACAACCAATTAATTTTGGAGTTTTTTCATATTTTTTTTTTTAGTTCATCAGTAAAAGAGGAAAACAAGAAATTTAGCATTGAAAACTGAGACTTCAAATTTCCTATTTGTTAGGAGGAAGAAATTTTTCATCAAAACATTAGGTGAAAGAGTTGATTTTCTCAGCAAAAATAACTATAAAATTTCAACTAGCTTAGCCCATCATTTCTCTACTTTTCCAAAAGAAAATATGAAAGTTGTTAATTCATATTTAGTACAAATGAAACATAGCCTTACATTTTTGATAAGTAAAATATTAATTTTTCTCTTCTGCTTTTAATTCTTCTGTAATTCTTTTCCTCTTCAGCCTGTCCAAGGCCACTTGTCCACATTCCACAGAATATAACTTTTGTATTCCATAAATACAAGAATTTTTTTTCCAGGAGAAAAAGCAAAGGACACAAAGGAAAACTCTGATATTATATATATCAATCTCAAAAATAAAATTTTCCAAACAATGTCTTTCTTTTTTTGTCTTTCCTCCCCTCTAAGATATAGAAAACTAGAAGAAGCCTTGTCTAGAATGTGTGTTCCTTCAAATTTGTGTTCCTCATATATATTTTATTAGTCAAAGATTGACAACATGCTTTATCAAATGAATCTCAGGCATAGCCCAATTTCCATCATAACTCTCCCGAGGAAAAAAAAAAAAAAAGGAGCAGAATCCTTCAAAAGCCAATCATAGTGTCTGCTGTGTTGGAAAATGCGGGTTTTTTTCCTCTCTGTATCAGGAGATCCCAGACTATTTTCCCCAAGGTTATAAAAAATGCAAGTCAGAACTCAGCCTGGTATCTCTGCTATAAAAGTCATACTTGTTCTGTCAGTATAATACTATGCCACTATGTCATCTTTATGCAATGACTAACCAGGGTATTTTCTTCAGTTATTCTAGATATTTCTGAACAGCTAATGTGTAATTATCACATTATCTGCCAGCATTTAAATGTCTTTTTATTAAAGAAAATTATGACATCTTGATCTATCCATGAGCTTTTTACTTATCTGTACTCTTTTCCTTAGTGAAATGTCGTTCCCAATTCATGGTTTGAAGCTGCTGGGCAGAAAAAATGGGCTCAGTCAAAGCTCAAACATAATGGAATAATCAGATAGAAAAAAGCTAATGGTTATATCCAAAGCCATTTATTTTGTTCCCCTAAGCAATACTGCAGGCTCAGATGCATTAAGCAAAGTTAAATCAAATAGTCATGATGTCTGTATGTTCAATTATGCATAGCCCAAGTCAGAGATTCCTTCTGAGCCAATCTTCCACAAAGCTATGGCAGTTTACACCTGTCAGAATCTGGTCATGCCTCAACTTAAAGCTACCCAGATTTTTTTTTTTTTCCACAGCTGCAGACCATGTTATAAAACATAGTACCTGAATATGATGATCCAAAGATAATAATTTTTTCTTAAAATATCTTGAATGTGATTTTTATAGCATCTTATATCACAGTTTATACCACTCTTTTGCAAGCCTTTAGTCTTCTCATACTCTCATGTATATGAAGAATGGGATACTTTTCATGTTACATCCCTGGGCATTGTTCTGATCAATGTCTTTGGGTGCTTGACAAGAGTCCAACTGCCACAACTCTTGGAGCAAAAAGGCTCAGCTATAGAAATTTTTACAGGACAGGTATTTTTAAAGAAATAATTTTAAGTGTTTATTTATATGGGAAGTGAAAATATATCAATAAATTTATTGAAACTGTATTAAAGATCTCAAATTTATCAAGCTTGCAGACACAGTACATTTTAGCTGAAGAATTAATAAAAATTATTATATTAAAGATATTAGAAATGTCAAACACCTAATACCAACTATATCACAATAGCAAGATTTATCTTAAATCCAAATAGATAAACAGGAGTAAGAGAAGTTTTTTGTATTCTTAGAATTTGAAGGGAACAAATTACAGAAAGATATCTCAATTACCTCCTCTCAGTCTGATGTTCAGATCTCAGCTTTAATCTACCAGAGACAGCGTAATAGCTTGAATTGTAATTTAATTGGTCATATAATAAATATTTTACAATCATCATATATTTCAACATAAAATAATATTCTAGTTACACCTCTTAAAATACACTTGTTCAAAACAAGGAATTGAAATTTTTCTTTGTTTTTATTTTTTCTTTTTTTTTTTGCTTTTTGCTTGTTTCAAAATTCCTAATTTCATAAAAGCTGCTTTGTTACAAAATTTGAAAGGTCTCATCGAAATTAGCTAAATTCTTTTTAATTTCTTGATACTTGATCACAAAGCTGAAGCAAAAAACATTTTTCCATTTATTCATTTAACTTAAACTACACATTCATTTAAAACTATCCACAGGCTATGCTATGTAGCATGCAAAGATCACTTGGACAGTTACTTTATCAAGGATATTCCCTAATTTTGTCTCAAGGGTTAATATGCAACATTGTACTTTATTTTCTCTGGTTGTTTTCTCTAAGGAGAACTTGACTATTAATTTCTCCATACATTTCATGTACATACCTGGGTAAAAAGAATAGTTGTTTTTTTTTTAATTCTACTTCAATAAAAGAACTTTAATTCCAAATGCATATTGTGTATTGATCCAGGAATGAGGTGCCTTTTGCTACTAAAGGAATGAGATCTGACCCCAAGAAACTTTAGGCTTTCCATTGGAACTGCCTTTGTGTGGCAAAGGTATTTTACTGCCATGTGCTGACTGTATTGCATTTTGAAAGGAAATAGCAGAAGGGGAAAAGATCTTATGATTAAAAATTAAGCACACTTTACCATTTTTGAAAGAAGCAAGCATGGAACTTGCTTTTTTATTTTGATGTTAGACTTTCCATCTCTGTGTTCTCTTTTATGACACCAGCTCTTCTGTTACTGAATTAATTGTTACCTTTCTAGGAAAAAAAAGAGTGCTAGTTATTTTATCTAAGCATATATATGTGATTATTTTAATAATAGTAGTGGAGAATTTATTGTCTTAGATCTAAAATTAGACCATTAAAATGGTAATATATGAAATTATCCTGAATAAATGTCTCATTTACTGTCACAAAAATATTTTTTTTGCTGTTGTCTTTCAGTTGTGCTATAGTCAGAATTGCTTTTGAATCGGTAGCACTAATAGGGCTGCTAAAATATTGAGTGTTGCAGACTGATTGGGTGTGACTCGACCAGGAAATATGATCTTCTGTGGCTTGACTGTGCTCCGAATCAGCTTGATTGCTTACATTTTTTGCAGAGCTTAGGGAAACTGAATGATGCTGGTGACATGCCACAAGATATCATAATGCAAAGCAAAGAGGAATTATCAAAGATTATGCCAACTTAATTTTGTTAAACTACATTTTCTCAAAAATGAAATGTCATTATATTGGTCCTGGAATAGAAGCAACATTATTAATCCCAAATTTAAGATATTCCCCTGGTCTACAGGTTCCCACAGTTTTATTAACAATTATAGTCTTGGGAAAATATTCCTGAAAGAATGAAGAATATCCTTTCTTGTTCTCTCTTTTCCTTTCTCAGGTGTGTGCTTATAACCTGTGTAGTGGCAAAGCTACTAGTCAAGAGAATTTGCAGATGAGAAGCCATAGGCACTTGGCAGCTGTAGAAGATTTTAATTTTAATTTTTAATAATGACTTTGGAAGTACTTAAAGGACTGAGCCATTATTAAAAAAGGGCAGAAACTTGAAATTATTAGGAAAATAGGTTTCAAAATACTTGGACTTCTTTTCTTTTTCTACACGCTCATGAGAGAAAGGTTTTCTGCCATTCTGGTGTCTGGGACAGAACTGAGATGTAAACTGCACATTGGCAGTATTTGGAGACTGAGTGCCTTTTGGCAATAGCTCGCTTTCAGATGCATGATATTATGGGCTCCAGAAAAATATCAAGGGTCATCACAATAAGGAAAGGTAGAATATATCAGTAATTTTTTAGTAATCCTGTTCCATGCACTACTGTGTACTGCTCATCAGCAGCGATGGGCAAAGAAGGAGGTGACTGCTAAGGAATTTTCTCTTTAGGGTCCATGAGTGTGGGTTGGGCAAACGCCTGTCAGGAATGACGCTTATGATCTCTTCCAGTTTTGGGATACTGAAATTTGCAATAATGTGAGGAAAAAAGCCTCTCAGAACAGCCTATGGATATAAATAACTAATGCCTTCAAGTTTAATCATGTTAGTGTAGTGAAAACAAAGCTTGGTTCAGACTCATCTTTCATTTGGCACTTGTAAAGTGTGACTTCTAAAATTACAAGAGGGCAAAGGTAAAGAAAGATTCATCAATTAGCTTATTCATTAATTATTTTGGGGGGGACAGTTTAATAGTAATATTAATGAGATTGAGTAGCATTAGGAATTAAGAGCAACAAATTATCATAATTGCAAGAGATGAATTCTGTTGAAAGTATATCTTAAAAGTACATATCAAACTGGACATTTCAAAATGTAAGAAAGATAGGTGTTTTCAAACTTTTAATCTTTATTAGGAGTTTAATAACAGTATTAGTAAGTTTAATAATGTATTGTGCCTGCATCTAGAAGTCTTCAAATGTGAGATTTTGAGAGCAAACAGTATAGCAGTGCTTGAATTTTCCCAGGAGACAGAAGCCTTTGTTCTGCCTCACTGTCCTCCAGCTGGGACTGACCGGAAGAGGCCTGATCCCTGGTGTGTATCGTGTCCCCCTTTCTGAGAACACATATGGGAAAGGTGTCCATGTGCTAAATATCCCTTTTCAGCCTTGCTGATGTGTCCACCATAATACAAACCAGTTATTTTACAGAAACATAAGCCCAGGCCATATTTATCTTCAGATTATGCACTGTTACACATTGTGTAGCAATCTGAACATCTTGAGTATTGTGCTGGTTTTGGCTGGGATAGAGTGGCTGTATTTTGGATTTGTGCTGAACCCACGATTGATAATGCAGAACTGGTTTTGTTATTGCTGAGCAGGACTTACACAGAGCCAAGGCTCCTGCAGCTTTTCCTACTGCCACACTGATGAGGAAATTGGGGTTGTAAGGGAGGTGGGGAGGAAACACAGCCTGGACAGGTGACCCCAACTCATCAAAGGGATATTCCAGACAATATGACATCATGCTCAGTAAATAAAGTGGAGGATAGAAGGAGGAGAAGAGAGGGTTTTTGGAGTGACAGTGTCTGTCTTCCCAAATGCCCAGTTCTCCTGGAGAAAGTTGAGCACCTGCCTGCCTATGGGAAGCAGTAAATTAGTTACTCCTCTTGCTTTGCTTTTATGAACAGCTTTTGATTACCCAATTAAAATGTCTTTATCTCAACCCATGGGTTCTCTAGCTTTTATTCCCTGATTCTCTCCTCAGTCCTGCTGGTGGAGGAGTGAGCGAGAGTTAACTGATTGTTGCCTGGGGTTAAACCACAACAAACGTAAAATGAAGTGATGGAAAGTGTGATCTTTAGGACCCTCAGAACCCACAGAGAAAGGGCAGTATATAGATGTGCCAGATAACTGATCTCAGTATGTTATTTAGAAGGATATAGAGATGATGAGGAGGAAAGCTGAAAGACTGTCTTTATGCTGCTACAGGGGAAGTAATGAAGGATAACAAAGGATAAAATTCATATCCCATGCCTTGATAATCAACAAGAGAGGAAATAGATTCTATCATTCCAGCCACTGTTAGCTCTTAGAACCATTTCCAGTAGCTTCCTTCATAGCACAGATTACTTTACTTTCCTACGTCTCTGCCTGTTCAGCATTTCCAAACTACTGTGTTTGACCAGAAAACCTTTGTTCTACTTCATACTCAAGCTTTGTCTCATATCTGGAGTCCTGACCCATTTTTAACAGATGTGTGAAAGTTGAAGTTAGATAAAAGAAGGGCAGTAGAAAGTATTGCTAAGCATGCAACAATCTTGAAAAATTAGTTGTAGATACCAAATAATTTGTACCATATCACAAACAAACTGAAGCCATTATGCAGAAAGATGCTGCCAAAGACCCAGTCTTGAATTTCTCTCCAGTTGGCCTGGTTTCCAGGGCAGGCAGTAAATATCTGTGGCTCTACTCAAGCCATTCTGCTCTGTGCCCCACGCACTGTTACCAACAGAGACGCCTTTTTCCACATAAACACCATCCGGCCACAGCTAGGCCAATTGCTTGTAGTCAGCCCCCTCTTTCTCTGGAAAAGCTCTCTGTCTGTGGGGAACACAGTATGCAGCGACATTATCAGCCAGTGAAATTCAGATGATTCTGGTTTGTCTTGGTTTTCCAACAGGCACATTCTGATTGGTAAAAGTTAAAAGTTTCTTGCCTGTCCCACTGAAACAATTACTCAAGTGACTTAAAAAATTCTAATAAACAAAAAATAATAATAAATGTTTAAAAATAAATTTAAAGGAAAAGGAGTTGCCTTTGAGTAATGACTTGGGATGCTTGAGTCATGTCTTATATACAGAGCCTGAAAAAAGTGTCATTGCAGGAGACCACAGAAGGAACCCTTGCTGTGAGCATCTTGTAGGTTTACTGAAGCCAGGCCTTTGTGAGAAAAGAGATAATACTAAGAGAGAACACAGAAACACTGAGGGGAATCTGAAGAGGAAACTGTAAATGCAGGATAAGTCAGAATAGAACTAACATCCAAAATAAAAGCTATCTTCCTTGTTTTCCATAGTAATTAGGCTAATAATTTTCAGAATTTTTAATTTAGAAGCTGCACCGAGACATTTTTATATGTATTTTTATATTTTCCTTATAATTAGGAAAGCATTGAAAATCCTCTAAATAGAAGAATGAAAGTAAAAGTGAATTTACTTGTATATAATAATATAATATGTTTTATGTACACAAGTAACCTATGCTAAGAGAGCCTGGTGGTCTCTCAGTCTATCTCAAAGAACTGCAACTTTATACAAAGAAGAAACTGCCTTTTAACTGAAGACAAAACATGGTGGGAATCATTTTACAGCAAGAATAATTTTTTTAGTAAGAGAAAGAATGACATGCTGTATTTACTGTCACTCAGGCTTCACCCAAAACATTTTGACAAAAAATACATATTCCATGATTTAGGAGTCTACTAGTTCATAAACTGCCGTGATGTTTTTAGTGGTTTTGCACTGATGTTTTTAAACAAGTAGCTATATCATAAGTGATAATCTAGGAAACCCAGACTGTTTCTGTTTGCTTGTTTATTTTTTATGTTATAAATTAGACTCAATATAATCCTATCTTTGTGTCATCAACTCTACATCAGACAATCGTAGCTCATAATGCAGTATTCAGTGCCACAGTTTGCACTGAGGATTAATGCTTTCAGTATTCCGGGACAAAACAATGGTTGAATGGGATTTCTCTTTACATTTTCTTTTTTGTCTGAGGGAGGGTGACTGCAATCACTTCTGTTTAAAATTCAAAACCAGGCCTTTCAAGTCAAGATAGAGGGGGAAAGATGTTACATCATTTAACCATATACCATATATTTCCCCACCAAAAAAGTGTTTGGATTTATCTACTGAACACTTACCTCTGATAGCAGGTGTTGTCTTGGCATTGTGCCTGTAATAAGGAAAAAGAGAGGGAAAGAAGAATAGAAAGTAAAAAAGAGGGGAAAATAAAAGGGGGAGGAGGGGGGAAGAAAAGAGAAAAAAGGAAAGACAGAAAATGAAAAAGAAGAAAAAGAAGAAGAAGAAAAAGAAGAAAAAGAAGAAGAAAAAGAAAAAGAAGAAAAAGAAAAAAAGAAAAAGAAAAAGAAAAAGAAAAAGAAAAAAAAACAAAAAGAAAAAGAAAAAGAAAAAGAAAAAGAAAAAGAAAAAGAAAAAGAAAAAGAAAAAGAAAAAGAAAAAGAAAAAGAAAAAGAAAAAGAAAAAGAAAAAGAAAAAGAAAAAGAAAAAATATTTGTAAATGTTTTAGACATGTAGTTTATGCATTGGTGAATGGTTCTTTATACATTATATTTATGGGATATTTGGTTTATTTTGTGATTTTGTTTCAACTTTTAAGGAGTGCCATTAATGTGATTAATTAACAAGAATTTATTGGCTAAAAAATCTGCAGAGCCAAACACATGTGATTTTTAAAATGTATTTTTTCAGGTGAAACTATAAAATAGGGTCCTAATTAAGCCCTGCTGTTTCCTGAGATTTTTTGTGCACTACGCTGCGAAGGAAAGTTACATGGAACTTTACTTGATCATGGAAGAAAAATCTGGAGAGTAAATTCAAGCATTCTATTCAGTTTTTAAATATAGTCTTTACTTGAGGGCTAAAGTGAATTTATGTCCTGGTTAAACATTAAAGCTCTGTTATGGGGCCAAATAAGGGGAGAACTCAAATCAGCTCAAACATCACGAGGGCAAAACTTCAGCACCACTGCAGCAGACACCACTAGCACTTCTACATTTGTTCCGAAATGCTCTGATTGCCAACAGAGTTTGTTATTATGACATTCTATTACATGTATTCTCTTCCATTACTATTCTAGATTGGGAAGTTTATTTTTTATAGTGTAAAACAATTTGTAATAAATATAGTGTATTCTAAAAGGGATTTGAAGCTTTGGAATTTGCTTTGCAGGGAACTGTATACTATACTCTACGGAGACCTTAACCCACTTCAAAGGGAACTTCTTTATAAAAATTGGGGGGTGTTTAGGGTGTTTAGCATAATTAAGGATTTGTGGAAATTTTTGACAGAATCTCGGTTTGTGTCTCCTGTGGGGTATCTGCATAGTTAAGACACAGATGTGCAAGTACAAACATAGGTACATAGTCAAAAAGCACTGCCACTTTAACAAAGTGCCATAAATTACCATGGAATCTACAGAAAATTATAAGCAGAGATTCTAAAACTGCATAGAACATTTTATTTTCAATAATTCAGGAAGAAATTATTATATTCTCTGTTAGTAAAAGGTTCAACTTCAATTCACGTGCGTACTTTTAACAAAAAAAAGCTCACCAAGAAAACTTTTAAATATATCTTTTAATGCAAATAATAAACATTCTTGTTGACATTTTCAGCTGTAAATCCCATTTCAGTTATTTTTCACCAAAATACAGAAAAGGAGTCTGGATGAAAAATAAATTGTGTACATGCAAATGTCCTTTTATATGAGTTCTTCTACAGCTGAATCCCTGACTATTAAATGGTTTGAGGTAGAAAAAGAGACCATGGTATGCGATATTTGCACATTGTTGTCTTTCTCATGCCCCTTTCTCCATACATATCATATTTTGGGAAAATGTAAATAATTTCCTTTTTTTTTTCATGTATTTATTTCCATTTTATCTCTTATACACAGAACTTCTAGATGCAGATTATATCCAGGGTGCAGCTTTTGGCTTAGAAATGAGCAGTCATAGAACTTAGTATAGACATTCATCCCCTTCATTTTCATTTTATTTTTTTAATACCTTTATACCTGACATGACCTGATATAATCCAGGCAGGTGCCATTCTTCTAAAATGGGCCTTGAAACAAGGTTTCCTTAAGGTACCTCCCATTGATCATGGTCCTCCTTAGGCACCATGGTAAGCTCCAAAAATCCCACCCCTTGACTTTTCAAGTGTGTAATGCAAAACGCTGCCATCTTCCCTTAGCTTGAAGAACGGGACTCATACAAGAGCACATCACTGAAACATAGTGCTGTGACAGCCAGACACCCTCCTCCACAATGACAAAATCTTTGCTGACCTCCTTCAGCACAGTCAAACTTGCCTTGTCATAGTAGCAATGTCTTTGAAAGACGTATTCCAATGAATAAAACATTAGGATGCACCCAGTCCATCCAGCTGCACTGGAGAAGCACACATAATCTGCTTTTGCTGGAAATGATATTTGTAGCACATGAAAAAACATTGAAGAAATTATTTTTCAGTGGATTTCTGAAATCCCTTCAGTACTTACATCAGTAAGTCTTTTAATAGCAAGCTTTTGTAATGAGATTGAAAGGCATTTTCCTACAGAAAATATCCTACAGAAACAAAATCCAACTTTTAAAATATTTTTCCAATTGTCTTGTCTACAACAAGCCTTCAATGACTGTGAAAGATGGTATTTGCTTAGGATTTCCCCCCTTTTCAGCAGGTTTTAGGCCTTGGGGTATTGGTATCCAAGTAGTTAAAACTACATCAGCACTAATAGCTATGAGCTCATCTTGTATAAGCACATTTTTAGTTAAACACCGCATTCTTGGAAAAAAATGTTAGTGTGCTTAAACAGCCTGGCTCAGAATAGCTCACAATATGACGCATACCACAGGAAATAAAGTGGTATGAGGCACCTACAAAATATTTTTCAAACAAGTCATTGAAGCTGTAAGCCCCATGCCTCAGCTTTAGGAAGTCACTTATTAAGAATCAACACCAGCCGTGCCAAGCTAAGCTCTTGCTCTTGGTGATTTTCCAATTGAATATTCAGGGCCCTGTCTCGGTCTTGTTTTCAGGGAAGTACATGCCTGGAATGTTAGCAAGCTATTTGCTGGAAAAAATGCCCACAACAGGCCCAATGTTGATCACATTAATGCATTTGAGTGGGTATAGAGTGCAAATGATTGAAAGTGCTTCCAGATCTTGGTTGCCGGGGACAAAGCAGGCTCTGTTCTCTGATCTGATGGTCATTTTTTTCAGCGGAGGATGTGGTGCAGGAAGAGGGAGCAGTGCCAATCTCTGTCTAATGGCTCCAAACGGGGCCTGGGCCTGGCTCTTTGGATGCTGATGAGTGGGAAATGAAACACAGATGGGTCAGATGGGTAAGGAGAGGGGGGATTACAGGTCAGGCCAAAGAGTTGGAATAAATTAAGTGCTTATGAGGTACAGAATGGCACATTGTTAAAGCAAACGGACAGGGAAAAAACATTTCAGCATTGTTAGGCACAGTGTGCAGAAAAAAACCATCCCGGCTTCCCAGACCCCTTTCACATATCACATCCTCATTGGGATTACCGCCTGCTTGATATAGGAATTGATTTCTTTAACACGGGTACTGCAAGGCTGCGGTGCTCTGCAGTGCCTAAGAGGAGGTATTTTCCAGTAAACCCTTCAACTGTCATTTACTGGGAGAAATACTTTGGCTCATGCTCCTGATCATAAGATAGCCAGCTTCCTAACTCCCTGGAGATTTCCAGCAAAAGGATAGGTAACCACATACATAATCTCTGGGGAGATTAGGTGATAGAAGGAGTATTTAATACATTCTCAAAATGCTGAGTCCATGTTTGTGTTTATTGCTTTTAAATCTTTGCAACTGTATGAAAGAAAATTATTTGGGTTAAAAGAACATTTCTAAAGGATTCTGGTTAAGAAATAAAACAGGGATTTTCCTGGAAACACGCAATGGCAATTTTACCTCTTATACAAAAGGAACTCCTTCACCACACTGATATAAAAAATGGTTTTATTAAATAATATGGACAGAGGTTCACTGCACTTATTTTTGGCATCTCTATTTCATACATAGTAACCAAAAGTGCATTGCCGAACTCCCAAACTCTGTTGACTTGCACAGATGTAGGGTTACAGATTTGAAAACCATCACATTAATAAAACTTGAAAGAGAAAACCATGCCCATGACTTAAAACTAAGTGTTCACCAGCTATTTTTCTTCAGTCCTCAAGTCCAGGTTCTTTCTTGACCTACGACCTCCTGCAAAGATGATTAAGTAGGACAAGTACAATAAATTCTAGTCCTTCCACACGGCATGTCTAGAAATCAGGTGAGAGTCATCACAACATGTTACACATGTGTATCAAAATTGAGATAAAAGCTATAAAATGTCTGTCCTAGTAACAGAGTGGCTGAAAGAAGCTGCAAGGAACCTCCTAAGTCTTTTTAGGCACAGAAAAACAGTCATCTCTTGAGCAGCGCAAATGGCTGGGTTACACATCTTCCCCTCTTCCATCACGGTTTTCACATCATGATCCACCAGAGGTGTTTCCCATTGGTAACATCTCAGAATTTCTCAGTATCTCTTTTCCTTTCCTGTCTTCCTCCTTCCCAGACTATAGCACAGACGTGTTCTGTGTTCTGCATGCACTGATGAGCGAGACAGAAGATATGTGTGGAGAGGCCAGCTGCATGCCAGAGCAGATACTGTGGAGTTCACAGCTTTTTCATGGGTGGAAGCACTAAAGGGAGGAAAAGATATTATACCATCTGGAGTGTCTGACCCTTAATCATCCATTGACCATTAGAAAACTTGAGTGAACTTTGTATTTTTACGGCAATACTTTATTGAATTTTGTTGAGGCTGACTGCAAGAGGATTGTGAGTGGACCACCAGGTGATCTAAAGAAAAACCTACACTGATGGTGAGGATTTCGCAGGAAATAATGCCCAAAATAATTAGGGAAATAGAAATAGAAATAATGGAGGAAGAAAAAGAAGAAACACAACAAGTTCATGAAAGTAAAAATAAAAATACAGTTATTAGAAATGGTCTTCATATTAAAAAAAAAAAAAAAAAAGCAATAGTCTTCTGGGGTAAGAGAAGGGGAAGGCAGCGCATGGCAACATTCAGATGAGAAGCTTTCCTGGAAGGTAGCCTGCTAGAGGAACAAGGCAGATAATTTTTAAAAATTGCTTTCTAAAATTTCCTGCTCCTTCCTGATCAAGAGAGGGGGCTTAGATTTGGTAGGAAGAAGAACAGAGTAGGCACCAGACCCGTCTGAAAGACTGGTATTTACACAGTCAGAAGGGAATCAGGAGAGCTCAGGCTGGAATGCAGCATGCCTTGTGCTCCTATACAGTACCACACTGTCTGAACTCTGCAGTGTTTCTTACAGCCAATGGGAACGATTTATTTTCCTTTTA
Source organism: Bombycilla garrulus (assembly GCA_013400315.1). Lineage (NCBI taxonomy): Eukaryota > Metazoa > Chordata > Aves > Passeriformes > Bombycillidae > Bombycilla > Bombycilla garrulus. Next base: position 1,196,742 of record VXBU01013855.1, on the reverse strand, counting down.
GTTACTGTTCTGGCTAGCAAGTGTCAAGACATATAGCAAGACAACATGCAAACCCATGGATGCCTGTCTTTCAAATTTCTGTTCAATCTAAATAGCTATTTTCTAAATGACTGCAATGGGCTTTTTTTCCATGAAGACTCTCTAATTTAAAGCAGCATTTCCGGTGGTTTCAGTCCTAGTTCAGACTGAAAGGAGATTCAACTTCAGAAAACAATTGTAGGATGAAGGGACTGCATCATATTTGCAAAGAATAAAAGTATGAGAGTTAATTCAAAGCATGACTGCAAATGCACTTTGCCATATTCCATCACTTCTTGGAATGTTTAATATAAGCCCCTATTAGTAAGGCACTTACTTATACAACTTGTTTGCCTGACCCTGACCATCTGACATCCCCATAAGTCATCACCTAGTACAGGGGGAATGACTTTGCTGAACAACCCTGGTTCTGGTTATGCCTTGTCCATACAGGACTCATCCTTGGGCTTGGGTCATCTTTCAAGGTAGAACAGGCAGAAGTGTCCATCTAGATTGTCTTGCAGAAAGCACACCCAGTGTATCTGTCCTTACCCAGAAATGTAAGTGTGGACTGTAAGGAATGAAAAATTACAGAAGTTAAATTATGATCAGAAGAGCCTTAAGGCAATGTAGACATAGATACTGTAGTTTCACAGAAGGTAAAATGTGCCCTTGTGATCCTACAAAAGAACGAGAGCTCTCTCATCATAGCATAGCATTAGGTGGTAGCAATCAGAATTACAGTTAGGGAAAGCGAGACCATTTTGTATGGCTGAAAAAGCAGTAATTGAAAAAGAAAAGCTTTTCACCTTGCTTCGGTATCTCCGACCTGCCTGTTCTTCCCGCACTTAAGAACTTTTCTAGGATGAAACGACTGAATTCTTCCTCACCTTTGAGGACAAAATTTTCCTTACTGAGCTGGAAAGTTCAATGTAGAAGGAAACCCACATCAGAGCTAAATTTGTCTACTGCTCAGAAGCACTTCTTGGTTTAACAATAAAATAAATATAATAAATAATATAATAAATAATGTTCATTATTAGGCAAGATATTATATCTCATTGGTAAACTGCTGTTAATGTCACTTTCAGGGTTCTTTATAAAACCTTTCCAGTGGTTTCAAATGTTGTTAAGTAACCTAGACCTCAGAAATTTAAAAAAGCATTCCCTCTTCCAGAGCAAATGCAGATTTTAGCTCTAATATTTATTCATGATGAATTCACGATATTAAATAGCCAACCCCTAAATGACTCACTAAGATAATGAGAGGTATTAGGTACTTAGGGTGATGGAGGTACTTAGGTAATGAAGCAAAAGAATCTAGATGGAAAAATAGATCTGATTCTCAAAAGCTGTGGTTTGTGAGGAGTGTTTTTCTAAATAAGAAGGGTAACTCAGTACGTAAAAACAGCAATGGAAAGGGGAATCTGGTCCAACTTGTGCAAAAAGCCTCACTCTTCAGTATTTGCTAATTCTCAACCCTGCCTCTCTGGCCTTTACTTTTAAAACAAGGCTTCTTTAACTCCTGCTGATGCAATAACTAAAAGCAGGGCTCAGCCTTCAATGTCCCGTGTTAAAGTGGTGCTGTGCTGCTAATGTGCTCCACTGTATGGCACTGCAAAGAGTAAAGCCCTCATGCAGTAAGCACCCTTATAGGAAATTATTCCATTATCTCATACATGTCACAGAGGATTTCCTCCTATGTAAAACATTGACACAAATTGCTGAGCTACAAGATTTATCCATTTATTGTGCCACATTTTTCATAGGATTTTACCCTCTTGCACACAGAAATTACCATAAAAACCTATTTCTGTACAAAGAAAATCCATTTTAAAATATAAAAAAAAATCACTATATCACTTATTCTGTCAAGAAGTGTTTTTTTCTAGAGTGGGAGTTTCTTGAAGCAGATTTGGCTGAATACAATACATTATGACCTTTGGAATAAAATGGAAAGCCTGTGGGACAATACCAGATTTTGGCAGGATACAGTTGTCACTTTTCAGTTTTCACTTCAGCCACTGGCCAAATGCCACACCACAGCCTTGTTCTAACAGTGTAACTCACACCACAGCCATCACCATCCCATGTCTTGAATGCCCTATACCAACCACCACCTACTCTGAAATAAAACATTACCTGTCAGCTCTTGCTCCAAATTCCTCATAGAGTAGTAATAAAGGTATTCTGACTGTATAAGTTGTAGATGACTCTGAAGTATTCATGTAGTTCCATTTTTGCATTCTGTGTCCAGGATTTCCACTCTCAGATTGCCTTTTAATTTTTCAATATTGTTTTGCTGGATAGATTGTCTGTTGCAGAGAATTAGCAATAAAGAAAAAACCCAAACAATTTCATACTTTTAAGGATTAATTTGACTTATTTTACATGTTTATCTGGGTAACTGGTAATTTCTGAAAATATCACCCCAAATTCTCAATCTATCATTTACTACAGAATCGCAGAAAACCTATCCTTAGGAATTCCTAATAATCTTAGATCTCAAAATTATACAACTCTTCCACAGAACATACTCTGTCTCTGGTTGCTACTTTTCTCAAAAATGTTTGACTAATAACTTTTAGGGAATTCTGAGTTACTGTAGACCTGGTTCTGAGGATCTTAATCAGATTTTAGTCGGATACAACTCAGATCATTTCCCTTGGAAGGACAAGAGCTAGTCAGCTTATGTTAAACCAGAATGAAAATAATGGTATTTTCCTGGAGTTATTAACTTTTCCCTTCCTCATTGTGCTACTCTGCTCCAGGTACATAGAAGAGGTTAGCAGTTTTCAGATATATGCAATTTTGATGAAAAGCACTCAGTCAGAAAGTCCAAAAATTAGTTTTCAGAATCTCAGGCTTTTGGAAGTGGAGTTTTCTTTACTTTCTGGTAGATGTATGAGTACCAGGAGCCCAGAGGGCTACGGCAGCTCAACAAGACCTGCAGCTTGAGAAAAGAGCAGCTGCCAGTTACTGACTTCAGGATTTGCTAGGCATACCAGAAGATCCATTATTCTCCTCACCAGACAAAATCTATCATCCAGCTTGAGAAAAGGCATAGAAAGGGATCAGGTAGGTGTTTGTTCTTCCAATGTCTCATTCAGTATATTTGGTCTTTTCTCACACTTTGCTGAAGATGATATGTATAGTTGTTGGCTTGCTGACATTTTCTAGCTTGAATTAATTCCAGAAAATTAACGAGTTGATGAACTAAAGGAAACAGTAGATAGAACTCCAGCATCTGGCTGGTGTACAGGTGTCACATGAGAAAGATGTGCAAACAGATGAGGATTAAGATGATGACGATAAAAAAAAATAAATATTTTTGCCTTAATATATTGCAGAATAAAATTATGAACTCAAAACCTTTACATCTGGCAGAAGGGATTGATAGAAATCATTGGAGAGATATCAACAGGGAGGAAGGTTGTAGCTCAAGGTGCAAAATAAATACAAATCAAAGATATGGTCAGATAACAAGGGATTTTCTCCCTGTGATACATTGTCAGAAATGTTAATTATTAATATTGGAGAATAATAATGGGTTGTTACACCCTGTGTTTTTGAGGTTGCAGTACCAGGGGGATCAGGAGTCAATGAACAATTCTGTCATGATTGATCATATTTAAAATGCAGCAAAATTAATACTTGTTTCTCATACGGTTAAAAAAAGGGTACCAGCAGAAGTGAGCCACATTGTCAGTTGTGTAGTACCAGTTTTATGCCAGCAAAGTTTCAGTAAAGTTCAGTTGCACTGGTATAGAACTTGTGTAAAGTGTTGAAAGCTGTGCCTAATATATCTACCTCTCTTGCCTGAAAATCAATATTAGCAAGGTTTTCCAGACGTTGTAGTGCCTGTACAAGCTGCTTTTCTTGGACCACTCTTGGGCTGCACAGGATCACTGCAGAGGAGGAGGGGAGTGACTGTTCAGATCCACCCCGAGGCCTGAACTCTGTTCCCCAGTCAGCACCATGCTCTGATTTATAACCTGATCCAAGAATCTCACCTACAATGCAGCTATATCAACACCTGCATCCTGGGAAAACAAATGCTTTTTGAGGTGAGATTGTTGGGTACAAATAAGCTGCAAAGCATAAAGCTGGCTCAGAGCCAGGTCCAGGAAAGGGCATTGGGCACTGCAATGCTCAGCGTAGCTGGTTTCAGAATTAACTATTAAAGGGATCATTAAAATGACATGTAAAATCAACCTGTTACTGTGAGGTGCTAAGTACTTCCATGGAAATGCTTTAAGGGAGCTGAGCCTTCTCTGCATCTTATAAGATTGGACCCATATTTTCCAAAAATGTGATGAAATGATGCATTTTTTTTTGACATCTTGACAAATCAATTTCCTGAATGAGTGTTGAGTTCACAGAAGGGGCAGCACATGTTGCATTCCATTAAAAAAATTTACTAACCGTATTTCTTTTTCAGCTGATGTGTATGGTATGCTGTAAACACCAAAAATTAATGTCAATTTATTTATCATTAAAAATAAGAAAATGAGATTAAGCAGCAAGAAGCAAAAGTCTGTAAAGTGGGAAAGTATGTTCTGCATCTATATCTTACTATAGAAAGAAAGATATAGAAAGGTATTATTTTTTGTTTCACTCGATAATCTCAAAGGGACAGCAAATAAATTGAGGGTGACAGAACTATTAAAATTGCTTATTTAATGGCTTCTCTCTTAGTAGGGGAAAAACTTTTCAGTCTGTTTAGACTGAAACAATCTAGGTGGAAAAAATCTGGTTCCTTAGATTTGTTTTGGCGCCAGTTATAAACCCCTCTGCCTCAGCTGCTTCATTTTGATCTTCTTTAGTTACATTTCCATCAAGATGAACATGACAACTTCAGTGGAGACCACCTCTAGATATAGCAGAGATTAAAAGGTAATTGTCCTTATATGTAAAACTATTTCAGGCTCAGTGGTTGTCTATCAGCTAGATATCTAACTATGTTTGGTTTCTACCATAATCCAAGTAATGATCATACCCCTAAAGTGGACATTCACTTGAATATTTCTCTCCTTAGGGAAACACTTTGGTCTCTTTGTACAAACAAAATGCCTAAGCTGGCTCAGAAAAAGGATCTGGAGAAGCTCTTTACAGAGATGCTAATATAGGGTGGAAGGTAGGTTGCTGTGGAGTAAGGAAAACAAGGAGATTTTTAGAACAGGGGAAGGCAATGAAAGGGACCCTAGAAAACAAGGGGCTGTTTTTCTACCTGAAGTGGGTTTTTATTTCTGCCTAAATTAGTGCAGAATTTTTCTCTGTATTTGGGGAATAGATGGCTCCTAGCTCGGTTTTCATTTTATAAACATACTGTAATCTCAGCAGTTATTATATCTTGTACTTATTTTATGCTTAGAAAAATTAGATCAGTTGTTTCAGAGAATCACAAACATGCCTGCTAGACTTTCATTAACCAAAGAACGTGGATTTTACTAGGTGCTTACTAATAAGATGACTGAGTAGTTTCACTAAAAGATCAAACAAGACCAAATATTCAATATGCTTCTATTAATATACTGGTTTTCCCACTCTGCAAAAACAAAAAGTGAAAGAGTTTTTCATATTGCTGCAATTACTATAATCACTGTTAGAGTTTATCTTCTCAAGTACAGCCAGATTATCTCTCCAATTATAACCATTAATTTGAATACAATATATAGTGTCAGCTTTCCAAATTAAAGTGAATGGAATTGTAAACTTCAGGAATTTTCCAAACCAGAAATACAGGATGGAAATATAACATCAAAATCTGAGAAAATTAGTAAGGTCTGGCTTAGTAGGAAATATCTTATTACCAGAGGGAAGTTTAAAATCACGTCAGAAAAATAGAAGTGCAGGAACCATTTCTCTTTTTAAAAATATGTCACAGTTAATAGTCATGAAAAAAGATGATTTACTGCAGGATTCTATGCCTACGTTTTAGGTGTTTAACTGCAAGTGTGTGCTTACATGCTTTTCCAAAGAGAAGTGTATTTAAGCAAGTGCTTAAGTTCAGAATTGAGCTAGTGCCTTGAAGGTCTAAGAGGACACCCCTCAAGCCTGGATTTATCTACTTGCTTTCAACCACCTAGCAGAGACATACCTAAAATAGGAGCCTTGTCATCCTACTCTCTGCTGGGAGATTTATTGAATATAGATGGAGTTTAGGACAAAGTAGCCTTCACAGTCAAAATCTTAGGTTCAGTGGGATGAATCCAGCTCAGTCCTGAGCTGAATCTAATTTAAATAAATGGTCTTTTTGCTTTCAAGACGCCTCATTAGAAAATGTGAGAGAAGACTGAGTTCACAGTATGATATGAAATCACTGAAAAAATATGAAAACAGAAGAAAGATGGTACAGTCACCAACAGTTGAAATATTTGTCTAGAAAATGAGAAAACAGGAATAAAAAATCTACCTGAGAGGATTCAAAACTTCCTGCTTTTTGTTTCTCTGATTATTATCTCAGCCACTGCAGTAAAGGCCATGGCAAACCAGGATAAGACCACAACACATCCTTCCACATGAAGCTATATCATCATGCAAAGAAGAATTCCATATTTATAGGTCAAAGAGAAAATAAGAAGATATCTTGTTATTGTGTTGCTCTGTGATTACAACAGTTGTCTATAAAAGAAGTTGCAAATTCTCATCTTTGTTGGCCATGCTCATTATGCTTTTTGAAACTTAATGAGACTTTAATAGAAAATTAGTCGGTCTCTAGTAGAAATGGAAGTGCTGATGTCCTGACTTGTGCGTTCATTACAATGGTTGTTCACATGTTGAACATCTTTTTTTAATGGCAACATATGACACAAGTGTTTGTACCTTATCGTGACTTAACTTATAAAACTAAGAAACTAAAATTCCTGTAAGCTGTAAATTAAAATGTTCATGTTTGACTTGAACTTGAGTTAAAAGTTACGTCCTCTGTAAATCTGTTCGCTGATTATCATATGTGTATCACGTGTTTAAAGAAATAAAAACTTATCAGAAAGCACCATGTGAATGTTGGCATAGTGCAGCAGTCAGAACCTGAGTTAAACCTCTAGCTCTCTGGAAATCTGAGATGTAGCTGGATCAAGTTGAAACAGACCACTCATTCTGTGTCTTTGAGACGAGTGACAGTCAAGACAATGAAATTCAGAAAACAATCTCTTTTTTACAACAGATGGCTCTGAATGGTTTTCAGCCAGCTAAGGTAATTAGAAACCTAAGATACACCCAAACATGTATCTCATCTAAGAGATGATGCAGGAGGAGGGAAAAACCAACAGAGACATTTGTGACCAAACTGATACCAAAAAGCTTGCAATATTAGTTGGAAACTCCCTGATAGAGAACAGGTCACAAGAACATGGAAGAAGGCGTGGGGGGGGGATGGATAAAAAAACGTGATTCATATGATGAATGTAGAAATCATTATTAGAAAAACAGTTGGCATTCGACTGGCAACAAAAGTTTTAACTTAACAATGAAATTTCCCAAATACATTGTCTGACACTTTATGAGAGGTTTCAAACCATTGTAGGAAAATGAAGTAAGAATAGGAAAATTGCTGAATGAGCAAAAAAATCAACAGCTCATATATAAATGAAAGATCCTCTTACCCTAAAACAGACGATGATGTTTATTGCTCTGGGAGTAACAAAAAAGAACTAGTGTGTATTCATTTGCTTGCCATTTAGATTTAAAAAGAGAAAAATCTCGGCATGTTTTAAGTTCTGAAGATATCTATCCATCTACCTATCTATCTATAAAATGTGACAACTTTCCTCTGCGTATGAGAGGAGACATATTGGGGAACATGGATAGTGCCAAATAGCTTTCAACAGGGTGCCCTAAGAAAAACAGAAGGTATTTGTTCACACTCAACAGTCCCTTTGAGAAATATTGTTTCTGCAGACTACCATTTGGGTTCTTTCCAGCCCCTGAGGGGTTTGACTGCAAAATATAACATTTTTGTTGGTAGGGATAATACAAAAGACTATAAACATGATGTTTAACTATGAGAAGAAAAGCAGTATTGCATAACCAGAAGCTTTGGGAAACATGGATCAGCTGAGATAAATCTGAACAAGCAGAAATGTAGTTTCTCTGTGAAGACAGTAATATATGTGTGTAAGACAGTAAGCGGTAGGTCACATCAAAGTTGAGGCTTTCAATAGCAGGCGTGTTTTATTAGATGTGAAATTGATACAAAATTATTTGAAAATAGGATTCATGTATACACTCTTAGTCTGACAGCCTAAACTGACTACCTGGGAATGTTACAGTGCAAAGTTATTCAACAAACATGAGAAACTGAAGCAAAGAAGCTCTCATCCTGAAATATCACTACATGAGAAGTAGCATTAAATTCTTAGAAGATTATGCAAATTGTCTATTGACTTGGTCATCATGTAACAGCACAGCTGAAACTGGCAACCAGTGTTTTATCCATCATAGAATCTAACAAAAAATAAAGAACAATTATTCATCTGCTCAAATCTATGGCCTTTATCAGTGGTGTAAAAATTTTCATGCTTTTGTACGTGTGAGGGTTCTAGTACCTTAAACTGCCTGCAAAGTTGTTCTTAAGTTTAGAAAGTGGCCCAGAAATACCCACCCTAAAGGGAATATTCTTTCAGTTAAAAATGGCTGACTTGCACAACAATCTGAAAATCACCAGCACCCTTTCTAGAGGACTCAGCAGAAGTGATAGGATCAACATTCATCAAAAAAATAGTTTATCCATCTCTTTATTTGAAAGTGTGCAATATTTGAAATTGAAAGAAGGTCACTGGTGACTTGACAGTATATAAAATGCAGTTATGGCACAATACACATATCCCGTATCAACAAATATGGTTTGGTGTCTGGCCAGACTTTGTGAAAATAATGCTGTAACTGGGGGTGAAATGAACATGAACAGAAGTAGTGAGCAGTACAATGTCTGGCAATATTTAGAAGTTGGCACCTTAAGAGAGTCATACATAAACAGTGACTTGTTTTCTACCTGTCTGGAAGGGGAAGATTAAGATATCTTGAAGGCAATGAACCCAAAAGTTGAGGCATAAGACACAAAAGTAAAAATCCAAAAGTAGTGCTATCTTCTGAAAGCAATGATCTTTTTTATTTGGAGAGCCTCAGTGAGCCTTAAACTGCCTCACAGACCAGCTGAACATCGACAGTAATTTTAATTATTTGATTGATTATTCATATGTGCAATGGTGTATTAAGCAATGATGTTTTTCAAGTGATCTTATTCCACACTTTGACTTCACAGACACCAGGCCTTTGAAAGAGTGTGAGTAGAGTACTGTGAAGTTCTCAACACTCTTTGGCAAAGCCAGTTAGACACAAGTAGAGAAAAAAATGGGTTTTATGAAACTTTCAAGTCAGAAATTCAGAACAGTGCTCACTGTGTGTGAGTGAATAAAAAAAAAATCTTTGTATTTGGATCATTTAGGGATGGCAAAAATTACTTTATCTGCCATTCAGTCCCTGTAACATCAGCAACATACACTCATGAAATATACCATTTCATGATTTCTAGGCTTGGGTGGCAGCACCTGCCTAAACACCCTCTTGGAGGGATTGAATGGTCTCTAGAAATACTTTGTACAATGCTCTCTTTTCCATTAAAACAAATATATGGCCCCAGAATACCCAGTTTGTCCTGTGAATTACACAGAGTTAGTCTGAAGAGTTTGCTTCTCTGACCTGCTTGTTTTAAAGATTAAGCACTATGTTGTGTTTTGCTTGGGTCCTCCGTATGTGAGGGGTATGTGGGCAATGGGAACACATCCCAGTAAAGGAAGTGTGTGCATCAATCTGGAAAGAAGGAATATGATCTGTAAGGGGAAATTTTACCCAAAGTACAGGAGTACCAAACTTTAGTCAACTACTTTCTTCTCCTTGTTAACTATCAGTACATGAGAGCTAAGTGGAAGCTGGCAAATACAAATAGTTGCTTTGGTGTAAACATAATTTCAGCTATAGCCATTTTCATTTAGTTGCTCTCTATCACGGCAATACCTGTTCTTCATGAACCAGGTGTTCACACAGGGAAAAGGAGGCAGAAAGTCTTGCAACTCCTAAGGCTGCAGACATTTTAAGAATAAAAGGCATAACTTTTCAGATTTTATGCATTCTGAAAGCTCCCACAAACAAACATCGCTAACACTATAGCACAAATACTTTTACTTCCTCTCAGCATCACTTCACAGCTTTCAGCTTATGGAAATATTTGTCCAAGTTTGGTTCAAATAGTCCTTCAGAAACTTTTTAATAGTATAATGAAATCTTGAGAGGAGGGGGTGGGCATGCTATTACTCCAATCCCTGTTGTTAAAAAACACCTTTGTGTGGAATTTGCGTGAATCCCTCCCCAGAGGTGCAGAATGCAATAAAGATAAGAAGGACTACACCTTGCAGCACACATCCGTGGGGCTGTGTGAAAGGGGCTGCACAGTTACCAGCTGTCTGCTCTGGTCCCTTTCTGGAGAACAGCTGGAAATGCATTCTCCAGAGACTGCATCTGGCTGGATTCCTCTGCATTCAAATCCCATTGATCTGGTTCCGTCCTAGCCCTCTGTACTTGCAGTTCAAAGAACAGCGAGGTCTGTAAAGAAATTATTGCCATATTGTTCAATCAACCACAGTGAGCAATATATAGGATTATAATTAGGAACACATTAAGGAAAACAGCTCAGTGGAGATAAGCTGTTTGACTGCATACGCTTTTTGATGAGGGCTTAGTGCCAATCCCAGAATAAAAAAGATTAAATGTTTGTTACCAATTCTTTTGAACTGCTGGCAGAACATGTGGTAAAGCATTTTTGATTCAAATTAAAAGCATCCTAGGATAAAAATAACCCTGTTTTGTTAGACCTTTCCGAATGAAACCATTTGTAAGTTGATTTATTGTCTTTTACTTCACCTCCTTCCACCAGCATGATTAACATATGCATTTCTGAATCACATGTAAGTCTGGACAGGTATTTGTCTTGTTACACATCTGTGGAACAAATGGCAATACAAATTGCATACGGAACAGATGTAGATTTTCAAAGTCTCTGCAAATTGTATTTGACTAAGCACATAGATAAAAGTTTTATTTATCAAACAAGTTTTATTATTTCTTTCCGGTGGAGACAGCTCTGTGAGGAGCCCGCAGTCTGCAGGTGACAATACTGATGCAGAGTCCATGGTAGATAAAGCAGACAAGTTTATAATCAGGGAAAAAACCTGTAGGAAGTAAAACACTACCAAAGAAAAAAGCAGATATGCACTAATATCCTTATTAAATGCTTATCACTGCATTTTGTGGTATCTATTTTTCATATCTGGGAGATACTATTTTTAGAACTCTTTTTCTAGTCTCCAGAAGATTTTAAACTGGCACCAAGTATACCAGAGAGACTGGAATTTGACAGATTCATGCTATGTTCATGGAGCCTCCCACATAAAGACAGGTTTATGATGTTACTCCATGTAAATCACCAGGGCTGAGGGAAAGAGTTATGTTCTTACTCACATCCTCCTACACACAGAAATACCATTTTTTACATTGGTTTTGAGCTCCATTTTTAGTGAGCTGCCTAAAGATATGCAATTGGATAGGTACTGATTGCCTGGACCAGAAAATATATGTAATAGCATTAACAGAAATATCCACATCAGACTGTTCAGCTCTGTTAAAGAAACAGAGGTTGGAAAAAAAGTCAGGAAATTTTTAACAAGAAGATGGATTTAGGAGGCTAAAAACATAAAGTGATCTTACATTCAGAACATATTTCTTCTTTTGGGAAATCCAGTCTAATAATACTAAATGCTTTTAAGCAGTACTATTTTTACAACATGTGGAACTTCATGGAATTGCTTCAATTCCCATCTATTTGAGATTTAGAGAATTTGTGCTAAGTCTAATAAATCATAGGAACAAATTTGTAGCAAGTGAGGAACAGTCATTCCACATATGATGTAATCAGGCGATGGCAGCCTGTTGTGGGGACAGACTTCCAGGAGGTTGCTGACCAAAATTGTTTTTGGCCAGGGACATTCCCAAGTGTCATCTTTGTGGATAGACAGAAATAACCTTCTGCTTAAGACAGGCTTCCCATCCTCTATAACAGGCTCTCAGCTGTTCACCACATTTCAGACATGTCTGTAAAGCTTCTGCTTCCTAGTTTTGTCCCTGCCACTTCGCATGCAGCCCTTGCCCTTTTCTCAAAGGTGACTCACTCTTAGTTTTGACTGCAGCAATGTCGACTCTGACAGAATCGACTCTTACTCATTACTTTCTCAAGGAAAATCCAATTGAATTCATTATGAGATTTCACTCAAAGGATGCAGTCAAAGCACTGAAGAAACAGACATGCATTTTCTGAAGTCTGCCAATTTCTTTGAGATCACTGGCTGAAAGATGCAGTAGATAAAATGAAATTATTTTAAGATGTAAAATAAAATATATGGGACTTAAATTGAGCAGGAGACATTGACATTTGTGAAATATTTACTGTAGTAGATGCTTACGGTAATCATGCTCACGCTTTAGGACAAAGCTTTTGTTAATTACTGGCAGAGCAGTATCAAACTTGGTAAGGAACTTAAGAGCAACAAAACAGGGTGTATCAGCCTGGATTCTGGCCTGGGTCCCAAACACAGAGAAGGACAGCTTTGGTAGCAGAATTCAGGAATCAAGGCCCATACTACCACCAGCATCTGCGGTTCCTTGCCCAAGAGGCGTTCTATTGCCTGGAGGTGAGATCCTGATTCTCCATTTCCTGTCTTTTGGAAATTAAGCTTTAGTAACATGCTCCCCAGGGTTACTCACGGACTTCCTTTGAAGGTACAACCAATCCATGCTGAAGTTCTTAGCAAAAGCCTGGGTCTGTTGGGAAGTGTTAAAAGAAAAAGTGATCCAGACTGGCTGATTTGATTTACCTGGCAAGCTAGCGTTACTCATGTTTTGGGGGATAGAAAGAGATGTAATATGATTAGAAAGAAATGTAATATTAAGACATACACATGCCATATATCCAGTAGGACAGTAAAAGGAATAATGAAAATCAAATTCAACAGCCTCTGGTACTGTGGCTGCAATGGCAACATTGCTGCAAGATGATGATAACAAAAAGGTTTAAATGTGAGTCTTGCAAAAAGGATTTAAAAATAAAAACCAGGAAAAAAAGAGGAGATTGACTTCTTAAAGAAGGAAAATAAGAGCAGAGTGAAGCCAGTGAAGCCCTTCTGAAAATTAAAATTTTAGAATTATAGCTTAGAACGGAATTTTTTATTTGAGAATTTTTTTAAAGCAAGTGCGGAACAGCTTCAGAATGGAGAGCAAAATAACTTTTTTATTTAAAAATGGCAAACTTAAGAATGACAAAGTGTTATTTAAAAATTAAAATTAATTTATTATCTCTAATACTAAAGTGCAAAAAATAAAGCTGGAAGTTAATTTTCTTCTTAGACACACAGTAGAAAGCATACATTGAATGTATTGTACAGGGAAAGTTAAATAATTATTAATTTTAATTTAAAAAAACTAACTGAAAGGTTAATATATTTTTGTGTCCTCTTGTTCTTTTTTTTACCTCTGAAATCCTTTCTTTCTGCCCTCAACACCTAGAAAAATACCCCAAAATAAGATGCATTTCTTCATTCTCAGTTTTAGAATACTTGGCACTACTCCTATTTTTCAGAGAACCAACTAAAAAGCAAAATAAAACACCTTCAAAGTAACCACATCACACAATTTTTTCTCTTGGCTTCTAAAGTGGAAGATACATACCTACCTACCTGAGGAGTCTGATTATCCATCGGCTTGCTTGTATACATGCTCACTCAAAATTATCCAAAGGAATTGCAAGATGAGAGCCAGACAGGGCTAGTTTGGGTTTCCATTTGGCACCCAATTTGCACCCTCCTTTCCAAAGGAACAAAGAACTATAGATTTGCAACAATAAAGGTGTAGCTTCACAAGTGTTTTCTTCACAAACATTACTCTCTCCCAGACTCTCCCTATGTTTCCATCTTCCCCTCAGCATAACACTTATTTGGTACTTGCCAGCTGAGAATGAACTGCATTTAGATGGCTGTTATGGAAGTTGTGGACAAGACTCCTGGTTGATAAAGCCTGGACATGTCTTTTATCATATAACACATATTAGACTTCAGTAAGTGAGAAAACAGTCCTAACCAGACGAAGAACAAATACTAGAAAAAGCTAGACTACTTGGAAAGAATATTTAGAAGGTTCTGTGAACAGTGAACATTTGGCCAGTGTTTGCCCAGAGAGGCCTCACACTATTATTGTAGCTTGATTTGCAATTTTCTCATCAGCATTTTATACCCTCTCTCTTTCTTAAGAGAATTTTTAATCTTTATCCAAATACTCATAGAGATGTCACTGTGCATGCCACAGTAACTGCATCTCTTTCTTGAGAGATTGCTGCACAAATTATATGTTCTCCTCAAGACTCCATCAATCTTTTTACAGCCAAGGTAGAGGACCTCAGAAGTCCAAGCAGGGAGGTTATTTGCATATCTGTACACAAATTTACTAAATCTATACTGTGCAAAGGGACACAATTTCAGAACTCTCCTCACAAAAGAGCCTCCATGAAAACCATGGACACACATGCATGCCTTTGGCCTGCTCTCCCTGCAGCTCCGGCCTGCCTGAGGGTGGCAGGCACTCAGCAAACACCAGGGTTTAACTTAGCTCCTTTCCAAAGTAAAGAATGGCATATTCAGAGGCACATATCCAAGAAAAGTCTTGGTAGGCAGAGCATTTCTGGGATGATTTTGCACAATTTCCTTCCTGTTTCCTTTTTGCTACCAAATGCTACTAACTTACTGCAGGGTTTCACCAGCATTAAACTACTTCCCTGTCATCTCCAGCTCAGATGCTCTAGTTAGTCAGTAATAAACAAAAGGCCATGACGCCTCTTCCTTCCCAGTCCACCATATCCCATTTGCTCTCTGTACCCCTGGTCTCAGCAGATCACTGACTGAGGAGGACCAGTTTTGCTGCACCTAGCTCTTTCCCTTGGGTAACCCAAACCATTGTCCAGCATCAAGTTAATGAAGGAGATTATGGCAAACCTTTTCTTTATCTTAAGTGCTGGGGGAAAATCAGTGGGATATAGTTAATACTGTACAGCACAGATGTGGGAATTTACTAAAACATGAAATCCAGAAATAAAATTCTTACTACATGGAGCCCAGATCAGATTATCTGAGTTTTTCCAAAAACAACCTCAAGACAATATTGTTAAGAGAAGATAATAAGAATATAATAAATAAATAACTTATTAAAATTGTTTGAATGAAAAAGCCCAATGCATCTGCAGGAAATGGTTCAGATAACTTGGAGAAGCCCCAGCCTTGCTGAGTAGAAGTCTTGGCAAGCTTCAGGATCTTTCCGTATTATTGTTGGCACACCACTGCCTACAGCCATGATACCTTCAATTGCTGGGGTACCATACCTCAGAAAGTTTTTTCTATGGCTAATTAAGCAACAGGCACAGCAAAGCCTGTTTATTCTTTATTTTACAGTAGCAGTAATAGGGAAATAAGCATGTGAATTGAAATTACCAATTGGCTCAGCAGTTTCTCATATCTCAGAAAATTGTAAAGAGCCCATTCTCAATTCTCATTGACAGTAATTTTTCATTTCAATCAGAGAGCATAGTATCTATTCCATATAAGGAATTTAATATATTTAATGAAATTATTTGCTTGAAATAAGTTTCATTTTAAAGTATATGCTTTGCAGATGTCATTTTCATGGAATAATTTACCCAAAATTCAAAACAACTATTAGACATTCTGTCTTTCAAAAAACATTTAGTATGTTATTTACACTGTTGATAATAGCACAAATATAGAAATGTGGAGTAGGGAGGGAACCTATGTGATTACTCTGTGCTGGTACAGAGTAATGTAAAGTCTACATATGTATTTAGCTTCCAAGAATATAATTTCATATTACCTATGAAAGTCTTGGTAATATCAGGAAAAACTTTAGCCTAGTCTAAAATACTAGTTTGTTATAATGGGAATGATAAGCTGTCATTAAAGTCTACAAAGTCAAACAACTTTTCATAGTAGAGGATGGGTGTTATGGTAGCTGTTTAATTAAAATATATACCACAGGGCTCATGAATTTTCTATATTATTATTTGGACAAGGAAAAGAGGCGGATGGAACATCATAAATTGACTGCAGAAAAAAAATTTGTTGGTTGTTCTCATAATTTTGCTTATATCAGGACCCTCATGCACAAGCTGTATTGGAGCAATTGATGCATTCACAGATACAGCAGGCCATATTATGTTTTTCCAGTGTATCAATGTTAATCAGGAAGGTGTTTCACCGTGATTCTCACTGTGTATTGTGGAAACCCTCTATGAGTTCTCATCCTCATTTAATTTGTCTACACATTTGCTATTACCAGATAAACTATGATGTTGTAGTCAAAAAATTGATGAAAATATGTAACATATTGCATTATGAAGGTTTACTGTCCCCTACCATTACTCTCAAATTTAGATTTCCAGACACATCTATAGTAGAAAATTAAACATCCCTTGTAGAGTTTTTTCCATTTGTACTTCAAAAATCTTTTACCTTCAAAGACAGGGTGCCTACATTCACATTATCTGCTAGGAATGACTGTGTCTGCTCCCAAACTGTGACAAGAAATTGTTTGGTGTAGTCCTGAGTGGAATAGTCCAAAATCACACTATGGGTTGTTTAAATAACAATAATACAGATGACTAAGTTCCAGTAGCCAGGTTCATTCCTTGGCATTACTTAATTTACCATTAGACACAAAGCCATCAAGAATATACCTGACTTAGACGTACAATTTATCAGTACAGATGCCTTTACTTGAGCTAATGCCACCATGTTGCTTTCATAGTGAAAACCTACATACTCCTAAAGAATAAATAATTTCACATAATTTAACTGCCTGTATTAGAGTGAGATTAACTGTTCTTTTTCCCTCCCTAATGTTAAAGAGGATTCAGGTGACTAGTTCAAATGTAGATGTCCCTCACACATCAGGTGTTTTTCTCCATGGGACCCCTCCAGAGAATCTATTTTTACTGCAAGGACATAGCTCTGATTCCTTCTCAGCCTCTCTTTTTCTCTCAGAAGCTTATGCTTGCATTTTGTTTTGGGGCAGCAGTATGACAAAAAGCACTGCTTGAAAGTATTTTTGTTTGTTTTGCTATGCAATTACTAATAATTAAATGTCTGGAAGTTACAAAAAAACCCTTTATCCCTGCATTTCCAGTCAGTCTATGCCACAAGATGAGAAACCAGATATGTTAACAGAGCAACTCAAGCCCTTCCAAAGCTGTCAACTTTCCTGAAAAATACATCACAGGCAATTAGGAAAAAGATTAAAGCTCAAGGGATGCCATTCAATCAATTTCGAACTGATAACACAAAATCATAAAGCTTTCAGTGGCATATGACTGCTGGGAATCAAACTGATTCTATTGTTGGGAATATGTTTTGACTGATCAAGCTATTAAGTCTGCATTGTCACCTCAGTTCTTGCAAGTCTCCTCAAACTTGTTCAAACAGCATGAGTAAACTTTATTCATTATTTATCTTGCAGTAAAGAGGGCAGTTTTATGTAAACTTACAAAAAGAAATAGTGATATTTTCTTTCCCCAAAAGCTTCCAAACTAAAGGCAGACAAAAACAAAGTGTCTGGCAAGGAGTAGGAGAATGTAACTGTAGAGATATTTGAATGAATACTATACTAGATGTACTTATAGTTTTTAATGTGCTGGACTTAATACTGTGTTATTTCAACTTTCTCTCTCTGTAAATCTGGTAAAATCCATAGAATTCAATGGAATAAAAGGAAAAAAAGTTACAGTAATCAACCTGTTTCTTTACACATAAAAATCTGTACTTTCATGTGCGATCTATGAGGAGATTATCCACTTTTCAAATATATAGTTAGAGAAGTTGCTCATTCTTGATTTTAAAAGGTGACGAGCACACACCTGCTAGCATGCACTGTAAGATATCCAAAAATACTCAGCCTGTGCTTTTCCATTCACAAGATTTTTTTGAAAGAAGGTCATTAAATCACAAGACAAAAATATGAGTGGTAGTATAATAGCAAAGGAAAAAAAAGAAGCAGAATAAAAAGCATTTTCTCTCTATATAAACTCCAAATCAGTCTTTCACCAAACAGGTAAATGAGATTCATTTCCCCTTGTATTTTTTCTCACAAGAATGTCATAATAAATTTTTCGGTTAACTTTTAAACTATGGAGAAAAATCTGTATGTTTAAAATTGCCTACTGGTTTGGGCTTTATCTCACAGAACAATTTAGGAGCGCTTAATTTTAAAGGATCAAATCCCTAATATTCTCTAACAGCCAGGAATATTGACAGTTTCAAAAGAATTGAGAAAGGATAATACAGAAGGGACTTGCAATCCTACCTACAGAGAAAGTGCGATTGCTTTCTGAAAAAGAGCAGTCTAAGAGGACTAAGGTGCAGTAAAACATAACAGATTATTTTTATTCTCATCTGTCTGAAAGACATGCAAAAGACAAGAAGGGCAGCTTGCTCACAGAAAAGGTGGAGTGACAGGCATATAATGATGGAAAGTTTACTTTGTTTTGGTCTTTATTTAACACTTTCCAGAAGTATATAGACAATATCCGGCTAAGCATAACAGAACCTGGAGTTCAGTGAGAACAGCATTTATAATTCTTGGTTAGGTTCTCACCTGTATTAAACTCTAAACTTGAGAGCTGCCTATACCTTTAAGGAAGCCTCAAGCCAAGTAATAGTGCTACTTAGGAATGAAATATCTTTGAATCATGTCTCTCTCATACTCTTAGAGGGACTTTTTTACAATTGAGATAAAAACCTACATTCACCTGGGATTTACAGCTTGTAATTTCCCAGACTCGGAGCTAAGAATGAGGTTCTCCTCATTATGCATCTGGGAAGTTTCTTTCAAAACACATGGGTAGAGGAACAAGTTGTGCTCAGACTTCTGCAGAGTTGTTCAGCTGTTCAGTTGTTCAGTTAGAGAACCAGATGTGTAAGACCTTTTCCCTCATTTTCAGAAAAAAAACAGTCCTCAGCTCCCACCTCCTCGGAAAATACCTTCACCACCACAGTGCCTTAAGCTGAAAGTTTTCCACTCTGCAGAGCAAAATGGGGCCATTGGGAAAATAAGCAAGAAGAAAGCTGATTCTCTTATTTAGTGATGAGCACAGTGCTTTCAGAAAAGAAAAATATTTTAGATTCTCTTTATCTACACCATGTGTGCTCAGTATTCATTAAGATATTATTGACCAAAACACAAAGTTAAAGCAAAAGATAGAACTTCAGACAGTCCATTTATCCTCATTGGATGTCTATGGAGTCATTTGCTCCTGGGTAATCTTATTCTCTGTCATAAGTCTGGGGAGTTTAAAGTGGATTCATCACTCATTGCAGTGCAGCAGCTTAAGGACAGTTGAGGACTGGAATAACTTCTAGTTGGTGGCTGGGCACAAGTATTGCTTCCCAGAGCTCAGTGTGGGGGCTGTTTCTGTTTTTATATCCATGTCCAGTTCTGGGTCCCTGAATCCAGGAAGAACATTAATGTGCTGGAGCAGGTCCAGAGAAGGGCAGCAAAGCTGGTGAAGGGTCTAGAACACAAGTCTTACAAGAAACAGCTGAGAGAGCTGAGGTTGTTTAACCTAAAGGAAAGGATGCTCAGAGGAGACCTTATCATTCTCTCCAGCTACCTGAAAGGAGGCTGTAGCTAGGTGGGGGACAGTCTCTTCCCCCTGCAACAAGTGACAGGATGAGAAGAAGTGGCCTCAAGTTGTGTCAGAGGGGATTTCAATCAGATATTAGGAAAAATTTCTTCACAGAAAGACATATCAGACACTGAAAGAGACTGACCAGTAAAATGGTGGAGTCACCATCCTTGAAGGCATCCAAAAGATACATAGATGTGGCACCTGGGGACATGGTTTAGTGGTGGACTTTGCAGTGTTGTGTTAATGGTTGGAGTTGGTCTTAGAGGTCTTCTCCTACCCAAACAATTCTACAGTTCTAAGATTCCATCTGTGCTTTAGGTTTATTGATCTGCTTCACCACTTGATGAATTCTCACATCCAACTTGTCCTTTGTCCTACCTACAAAATCTTGCAAGTGTGTGGATTAACTTCAACAACATGAGATGAAGATTATCTGAACCTCTGCTGAACACTTGGTTTTGCCTATATTTTTTCTGCATTAATCTTAATTGCTATTTTTATTTCTTAATTTACCTAATTTATCATAATTTATTGGCCATAATGCCAATGTCACTGCTTCTGGATGACACAAAGCACTATTCTCTTTCAGTCACTCTCATTTTTTGTTCACTCTCAATCCTGTTCTCACCATTGAGAACTTACATGTAACTTTGCTTTCACTAAATCTTAGGGAATAATTTTCAGAGGGTTCTCCAGATCTACATTTTTCTGAAACAGAGACTGTCTAGCCTGTGTCTGCTATCATATTTAATTTAAAATAAATCATAACTGGATTTAAAGATATCTGTTGCAGTTATAACTTCCATTATCTCTTTACTATGTGCCAAAACAGAATTGATAAAAGCATTACCCTTCTGTTGTTTCTGTGACTCGGAAAGAAAACTTTGAGCCTTCAAATCCAGCTATATCAGGATGCTATCAATATGAAATACAAATAGTTTTCAGACTATTTATGTGAGAGTACGTTTCCCATAATAAAACAATTATGGTGATATTTCTATCTCCTATATCACTAAGGAAACTTCTATCCATGTATAAATCCACTCTGGAGTCATATCAGATTTCTGACATAAACTATCATTACCAATAACTATTTTTAGGTTTATTTGGCAGGTGGGAAGTTGGGTTCTGTCTTGGTTTTGAAAGACAGGTGCCTGCCAAGGAAGGCAGGAGCTTCTCTTGGAATAGAAAAATGCAAATCCCCTCCCTCCAAATTATTTAAAGGGGCTCTCAGGCAAAGATATGAGGATAAGAATAGCAGTTCTTTAATATGTATAAACAAAATAAAACAAAAGACCAACAAACTACAACCTAATAGAAAATTAGAACAAGATGCAGTATTAAACAAAAAAACCCCAAAACCTGACAGTTAGAATACAACCTGGCACCCTGTCAGTCAGGG